>CAIGRP010026047.1:0-11485 GCA_903798385.1 Fraxinus cuspidata | reverse complement strand
TTTTTTTTTTTTTTTTTTTGACGTAGGAACCCGCAGTCGCTACCTGTGAGTGAGCACTGGGTAAACCTCGCTCCATATGCAGTAGTCCACAAACCACATAAGAGAGAGAAATCACACTAGGCAAGTCTAATGCGACGTGCTCGACCGTTGTTGTGCAGTGATTTTAAATGTTAATAAGCCATATTTGAGTCACATTATAATTTTCATTCTCATTTTTAATCATTTGCAACCACACATTCTTCAATAAAATAATATTTTCATCACATTAATAATTTTTCATCTTTTTCAACCACATATTCATCATCACATCACCAAAATAATGCATTCTTTCCATTTAAATGTGCATCAAACATGGGCTAAATAAGTAAAACATCATTTTTAACTATACAATTTTTAGAACCTTTTAACTTTTATCTATCACAAATTCCTTGAGACTCATTACTTATAAGCATTTAAAAATGCTCAGCAAACAAGAACTTAAAACATTGGATTTGTTTTCCTAACCAATTAAGCACGTATGCAAAGTTCATCTTCTCGATGTCAAAATAAGACGGAAAAAGTTCATAACTATAATCAAGTTTCCGTTTTCACAAAGTTTGTAGAAATCAGGTCAAAATTCACAATATTTTTAAAAATTGATGGATATATTTTCTCTCTCAAGGCATCTCCAACCCAACTTTAAAATGCCCCAATTTGGTAAATGATATTACAATCGGAATTTATGTTTTTACACCAAATTAGAGTAATGAATAATGTTACATCAAATTTGATTCAATAGAGTTCATTTAATGTAATATATACAATTTTAATTATATCGCGTCTAGGGTCTTCATTTTATACACCAATAAATTTAATTCTTATTATATCATTAATGATTTAATTTTAATTTTATTTGTGTCAATTTAACTATTACCTTTTCTATATTATAATAACCGTAATATAATAAAATTACTCATTAAATCTCACTATTTTCAAATTTAAAAGAAATTAGAAATACAACAACCATAAATATTGTAACCTATGCTTTTTAATTTACTATATACATTTTAATCAATTAAATGTAATTTTTAATTTAGTAATTTTAGTAGTAATAGATTATGTAATTACATAATTTTTAAAATAAATTAGTTGATGTGAAATAAAAAATAAGTAAAGAAACGGAATTTTTTGTGTGTAATATTTGGTGTAATGGGTCTGAGATAACTAAATAAGATGGTGTGAAAGTTTTTCCATTTTGATGAAATGTGTTGGAGATGGTTTCACCTCATTCCTTCCTAAATTTTAGTAAAGTAATTATACTCTCTCCATATCCATCTATGTGACCATGTGTACATGAACGAAATGTGATTTGTGGCTAGATTCACATTGCTTATCTCTCTTCTTTTGTTGTTGACTAAGACAGAAATATAGGCAACGATTTTGCATATATTACCTCTAATACGACTGTTTAAGTGACTAGTGCAATGACTTACTAGACTTTGTGACAATACTAAAAAATGAGTCGACTTTAATGTATGTCTTGTTTTGGACAATAGTTCAAATGTGATCAATGTTATGTGATTTGAGAGATATAAAATGTTACATCTCTTCCTCATTAATGAAGCCGTGAAATTGTGACGTAAATATAAATGCAAACTAAATTAATACAGGTCGAAAAATGCAGAACGTGTCACCCAAAAAGTTAAATAGGGGAAGAAATTCTGAACTTGAAGATTATTGTTCTCTCCCCACATCAGAGTAAATTAAAATTATTAAATGAATTTAAATTTTTTTAAAAAATATAGTTTTACTCATGAAGATAAAATATTATTAAATAGATTCAAATTAGTTGTTTTTTGTAATAAATACCCGAATTGTGAAAAATAAATGTATGACCTAATTTATGAGAAAGGAAACTAAAAGACATGGTTCGATCCAATATTCTCAAGTAAGACTTAAAAACCTCTGAGCTTTGGGCTCTTTTTCTTTGATAATTTGTCGATAAAATGCGACTTTTGAGAAACTATGTAATGACAAAATAAGTAACTTGAGAAGAATAAACTTATTTTTAAGCACAAAAAAATATGCATATTCACACGTGGCGCTGCGTAGGTGGGGTGGGATTTCCTTTTCACAAAATTCTAACTAGATAGCATTAGAGGTTCTGTCTTCTTTCCTTGGATGCTTCACTTTATTTCTCTTTGCATCATCTTTTTTGTTCCAAAAAATTAACTTGCCTTTTAACTGGAAAAGTTTCAGATACGGGAGATTAATAATCTGTGATGCAGCCTTCATATTCACTTAAATGATTGATGAGATATGGAACCTTTAATAATTAAATTGGTAATGGGAAAAAAAAAAGAATAAGCAAAGTTGGCAAATTAATCATAAAGAATTGATCACTCTTTATTGGTAAAATAATTAACTTTTTTTTACTCATAAGTTGGCAAAACATGCCTTATCAATCAAGAAAGAGATTCTGTACTATGGAACAAAGTAACACAAGCAAAACACCAAGAAATCAAGAATAGTTTCAGTGGTTGATACTAGACAATATAATGAAATAAAAATTTGAACTCTTTAAGTCCTCAAGTACCGTGGATAGAAATATCGAGAGGTTTCCGTGTAATATATTGTTATCTATCTTCATAAATTCTAACAACTCGATTCATTACAACACGGTATTCATTACAGAGACTATTATTCCTTCTGAATTTAAGTGCTAGATTGAAAACTAACACAAGTACTGTTAAGAAGAAATCTCAGTGATCCCACTTGAACAAGATGGAGAAGCAATTTGGGAAATATTGTTTGCCAAATTCATAACTGGTCTCTTCGTTTTCCTCCGAAATACGCAGCAAACCACCCACTCTCCCTCCGGCATCCTAATTTTCTGCAGAAGATTGTCAACGAACAAGTTTTTAGCTATTTTTTTTCTAATTTAATATCCAAGCATATATATATTTTTTCATACCTGAGTTGAGAATGAAGTTATTAAAGAGTATTGGTGCATAACCCAACTAGTTTTTTTGCAGTTCCCTTTAAAGAATATGAGGGATTTCTTCACCCCAATTGTTTGGTTATTTCCAGGAGCTACAATTTTCTTATCTTTTCCAGTGGCTTTCCAGTAGCCATTTCTACACTTGTTTAAATTCTTAGTTCTTTTGCTGAAGAAATATCTCTTCTCCCACAAGTCACCTATATTACAAGAATCGTTAAGCCTTAATCCCTAGAATAATAGTAAACAAAATGAAATCAGAAACAAAAATATTAATATTTAAGAACTAACCTGGCAAGTCACTGGGATTAGTTTGGAAAACATCCAATTCAGGAATGACAGTGGCAGGCAATGTCAGAGAATAGACCTTTCTCTTCAAGTAGTGAATAATCAGTTCTTCATCTGTGGGATAGAATCTAAACCCAACAGGAATATTTACATCCTTATTTCTTTGAATCTCCATCTCCAAAAAAATTGAGCCCCCAATTTATGAACCCATTTTCGATTTTTTTTTTTAAAATGCAAATGGCTTTGTAGATGGAAAAATAATGCCTCAGTCTGATTTTGTGGGCTAGTTTTGAAGAAACTATGGAATTGGGTTTATATAGGGGAAGTGGAGGGGAAATTCTAATGTCTACGTCCTATTATTCTGAATCCAATTCCTTCCTTAACTTGTAATTTCTTCATTTTGACCAAAATATATGGTCCATTCACAAATGCTCCTACCTTTTTTTCTTTTATAGGAATCAAAATTTTCAATGAATTTTAACATTTTTCATAAATACAAAATTTTGAAATTGTTTGCTTATGCCATTTGTAGTCACTGAACTTTTAGAGAATCCTCAATTGGATCATAAAACTTTAATGTGTCTCAACTTGATAGTTGAATTTCAACTCAATTCAATTGAGTTACTTAACTCCAATTTTAGTTTCAACCACTCTTTCTATTATCTCTCAAATTAATGAGTACCATATTGACAATGGATCTTCCATGCAATCTTTACTTGACATGTCAACTTAATAATAAGTCGTGTCATAAAATGTGCAAAAAAGAAATACACTATATAAATATAGTATCATAACCATCATTTTGCTATTTTTGTTTCTAGGGGACCATGCAGTGTAAGATAAGTTATAAGATGAATGCCAAATAATGAATTTTAGAAGATGATAATAGGTGACTAATATGACAAAGTGGTGAAATTTAGCCCATGTTCGTTTCTCGTTCTTTTAAAACTCTTTTTTCTATATGTTTATTTTCAACTACACATTCACACAATAAAATATTCTATACATAAACTCCAATTTTTTTTCTACTTTTTTTTACTACACATTATCCAAAAATTCACTATTCAAAACAATGTTTTTTTTTTTCAAAAAAAATTACCACCAAAGAGGGGCTTAGAACTTAATTAAAGTTTATTTACCCAATAGGTATAAACTAAAGTTTAGTGATCTAATTTAAATTACCCTAAAAGTTCAATGACACGAATGAGATTTACCTTAAGTTATTTCTTATTTAAATTATTAAAAATAAAGTTATATATATCAAGCGCATTCACCGCTCCATTATCCCTATACCCCGACCATTACTCCCGCTTAATATTTTCCACCTTCAATCTTGGGTCATGATTTATGCCCAATTATTCCAAACACTGCTTAATTACATATAATGGTCACCAAACAATCATATTACTTAACAAATAAGTAGATGTCATTGCTGTAATAAATGCGAATATCAGTGCCCTAATCCCATTGTATTAGGTTCCTTTGGCGATTTCTCTATCCAAAAGATATCTTTCGTCCACCAAGAAAGGTTCAACTTTTTTATGAGTGGTGTATGTTTGTTATTCATTACTTCACCGTATCATGTACAATGATCTTAAGACATGTCAAATAGTCTAAATTAAAGTGTGTTGTGTATGAAAAGTAAGGCTAAAACGTGACTCGCTCCCTAACTGATTGTGTTATAAACTAGTCCAGCTTTATAGTCGAGCCGGGTTTATTTTAAGTCTCGCTTTAGACGAACATATTTAAAAGTAGAAAACTACTCATGCAAAATTAAAATCGGTTGAGTTGGCTACCTCAAAATGGGTTCATTTTGAACTTGAGCAACTCCATCCTCGCATATAATATATTAATACTAGTATAAAAATATTGTTTGAGACAAATTTGAACTTACTTAGTCGAGCATATAGAATATTCTTGTATATCTCCATTTATCTAATTAGTATTTTTTTAAGTGCCGTTCTTTTAACAAATTAATTAGAATAAAGCTATTTGCAACCGTTCGTTATTGTAGTAGCCCTACGTGTCAATACATGTGATGACTAATAATTCAATGCACGAGACAACAAAAACTATTATATTAATGCATCAAATTATTAACCGTCACATGTATGCTATGTAGGGTCACTATCGTAGTGGGCAATTGCAAATAGTATTACTCGAATAATTAAAAGTCCATCATCATCTATTAGAATGTTAATTACTTCAAAATATTGATTATCATAATCCAATTCAAACCCCCCACATGGAAGACATCTCTCTAAGTGCGTGTATTTGTTTGGAAACATTGAATATTATTTCTTCCACTGTTTTTTTGCTAGTCAGAGGGGAAGATGGGAATGCCTAAGTTTTGTCATTTGTGTTCTTCCATGTGAAATTATTCTACGACAAAAAGAAACCGAAGAAAATAGTCGTTCACACAGTTGATATTGTGCTCTTGTCTGACTACTCGCGCAATTAGGATGTTATATTGTACCGACACTAGTTCATTCAATAATGAAAAATATTTATTTGTTGAGGGAAAATTAGGACTCCGTTGATCAACGTTTCACATAGTATAGTTGTGAGTTCCCAGCTTTTAAAATAAATGTTTCAAGTTTCCAACCTATTTAAATTTGAGAATTTCGGTCCCTACATGATTAAAATTGATAATTTGAACATTAAAATTACACGCGACTTTCATTTGAATTGAAAATAAGTATCAAGTTATTTGACGATTATGTCCACTAATTGAAAATTGTGTAAAAGCTGCATATTATTTTATCATCTACATTTGTTATTTCTTTCACATAGAAACCTTGATTCATATACTTAAATAGGTTGGAACTCAAAGCTTCATTATAAACTACTGGACACCCATAACCACGTCAAGTGAAAGATTAAGAAGCTCAGTCCTAATTTTCTCATTTGTCGAAATATGTTAATTCTTATGATCTGTAACCACCAAATTTATCAAAATTATTTGTCGAGAATTTTTAAAAGGTATTATTTGAACTTATTGACTAATAAAATTATAATTTTGAGAATAAAATTTACTAAACACTTAATTGAAAGAAACATCGACAAAATTGTTGAAATTTTTCTTGAAAACTACAAAATTGAGATACAACCAAAAGTTATATAAATAATAATATTATGGAATTTAATTAGAGGGAAAATTATAAAGAGTCAATATTCGTATGTGTATTTTATTGAGAATGAAAAATTCTATATTTATATGTAAGAATTAGGAATGTAAGGATACAGTATTATAATAATTAAGATTGTAGGAATACAACAGTCATTCAATATTATTTAATAACACTTCCCTTTGAATCACTAATACACAATATCTACTTCATTAAAATCCTTATTTGACAAAAACATAAAGGGACAAAAATTTCAAATGAAGGAAAAAAGTAATACAATTATTTTTTCGAAGTATTAAACAAATGTTGATGTATGATTAAAATTTTGTCCAAAAATCCAATAAGATAAAACACGAGAGAATGAAAAAGAGTAAAAGTTAATCTCGTGATGTTGATAATTGAAAACCTTCAAATCGACATATATCTATCTCATGTGTCAATTTCTTGAATGTAGACGTTGACAATACTTTTGTGAAAAGTTAGCCACATTATCCCATGAGTGAATTTGTTGAACATCGTGTTACTAGTTTTCTAAAGCTGGTGTATAGAAAATTTTAGAAGGATATACTTTGTCATGCCCAATTTAATAAAGACCCATTTGAATTGTGCAGTACAAACTGCTTTCTCTTCATACAATTGAGAATTTTAGAGAAATATACTTTGTTGTGTCCCTTTAATAAAAACGCATTTGAGCTATGCAATACAAGCTGCATTCTCTTCATAAAATATATTTGTTTATTATTGTTTGAATTTAGTCGGTATGATAGTCTATTGAAGATCAAATTTTGTTACTTTTTTCGAGAGTCTCGTATACAACATATAATATATGAAGGTAAAACATAAATTTATATTAAGGATAAATATCTTATAGGTTATAAGCATTCATTACATAAACAATATACCTGGTAAAACCTTACTAGAAAATCATGTGGAAAAAACCACTTGAACTATATATTTCAGGTATATTAAATAATTTAAGAATTTATATAAATAGTATTAATAAACATGTTTGTTTGTTATAATTACATTATTAGACACACATTGACTTTTATGCATTGTGAAATTTATTATGTTAGGAATCGTATATTATATATTATGATTTCATTTTTCTCATTTTCTTTTTGCATAAGTATATACATTTTTTTTTTATGCTGGAGCTGCAAGTCTAGAAATTTCAAGTTTTCTAGCAAGTTCAATTTTGTTGGATTAATCCTTTTAACAGGCATGTCATATGAGTTTGCTATAATTATATTTATCTGACGCACATCAAAAATTTATGCATTGCGAAATCTATTATTTTAGTAGACGTGTATTACATACTATGAATTCATTTTTCTCATTTCCTTGTCACATAAATATATACTTTTTTGTGTTGAGATTGTCATTTCAGAAATTTTAGGTTTCTCTAGTAACTTCAATTTACGTGGATAACATCCTTTTTATTTGGGCAATTATTTTTATGTTGGTATTTTTCGGCGAAATTCTTTTAATATTTTGACTGTCATTTATAATATGAAGCGCTACATTATGTACAAAAGTATTGTCAATAATTTTTAAGTTTTGTTTCCATTTATTTTACCATAACTAAACATTTATTGAGATCTCAATTTTTAATATTTCAAATATTGAACCTATTTTCTGGTTTTACAATTTTTTATGTGTATATACTCTCGAAGAGTACATATCTTCTAATGGGACAATTAATTTATTTGCTCCATTTTTCTTTAGGAGATATTTGTCTTCGAATCAAATGTTATCATTCTTTAAGCGTGTCATAAATTTATTAAATATAAAGTTAATGGATTATTCTTCCACGACATCAATTTAAGTTGATGCATCACAATTTGGTGCATGAAATATCATCAATCTCTTTTATTAGTAATTGCTTTTAAATGAATTATTTCTCGAACTTCTAGTTCAATTTGTCTAGTGCGAAAATCTTGATAATATAATTTTTTCCCTTAATGTTCAGAAAACTGTTCAATCAAAATGATCGTCGACAAATCGCATTACAAAGTATCACTTTCTAGGATTTACGATATTTTATAGAGGTTCAAAATATACGTGTATTCTCATCATTTTTTAAAGTTCATCTCATTACAATGTGGTAAAGTGATTGTACATATATTACACTATAAGAAATTATTAGATAAAAAATATTAGGCTCAACCATAAGCGAACTATAGTGGGAGAATTTTGATGTTCCAATGATCAATATAAGCTTTACTGCATATAAATTTTTACATGCATTCCTTAGACTGAAACGAAAAGTATTTTGTTCTCAATAGTATTGTTATAGAAATTAATTGTAGATGTTCAACAAAAAATAGTGATAAACCATCTATCTCATCGCAATTAATATTATTTAAATGTTTGAGATTTTGGTTCATTAACATTAATAAGAGACACCGCCTTGATTGTATAATTTACGAAATATGCTTATAATTGAAATTTTGAGCAACTAATTTTGCAAACTTCATGTTCAAAATAGATATTAACACACAATCATCTAATAGATATATTTATTAGATGAAAATAATATTTAGATAGTCAACATGAAGGTTGACGGGCCCATATATTGCCCTAAATAATTTTCAAAAATACGGATAATTCAATCCTGATTTTAGCTAATGAAGGTCTACTGTATTATATATTTTGAGAACAAGTAACACACGAGGATTCATTATATTGAAATATCTATTAATCTTTCAATGGATATTTTCAGTAATTATTTTCTTAATTATTGATCAGAGATTATCTAATCAATCATGTCAAATAATAGACCTCTAGGACGGTGAACTTTTGATTCTATACAGCAAAATAAAATAAATTGAGTAACATAATATTGACTCTTTTAAAATCTTCTTTAAGATTTACAAAATTTGATATTATATTGATACTAATTATCATTCTTGTATATCTTCTCTAGAGAGTCCTGGTAAATTAACTTAATATTTTAACCTTGGACAAGTACATATAATATTTGAGAGATTCAATATTCTTTATTATCACTTTCTCAATCGATAAAGTTCAAATAATTTTATATCTATGTAACACACACGGACAATGATCAATTTAATAACATCCATATAATATGTACAAATAGCACCAAATACAAAATAATATAAAATGACAAATAAAAGCATGTCAATAGTTCAACTAGATGATTGAAACAACCATCTACTGTACAATGTCATAAACTTTGATATCTAAACATTATAAAAGCATGCAGATGACATAATAGAAGAATTTCAAAACAGTGATTTGAAATCAATTTACAAGAATTGAGAGAGCTAATTTCATTTTTCCATCCAACTATTTTTGTATTGCTGTTTGAAAATGTACATAAAATAGGATCATCATGTCAAAAGAAAAATAAAATAAAATCAGACCACATATATATTTAGTTAATGATTTTACACCATATAAGAACTCGCATATCGAAAAAAACATTTCTTTCTACTGTATCACATAATTTCATGAAGGGCTATAATTAAGTGTGCATGTTAAATTAGTTCGTAACCATGAAAATTGCCACAACAGTTTTAAAGAATTCAAAATATAATTTTCCTCTTTTCTAATTAAAGTACTCAAAACTGTAATACACCAGTTATTATATATGCATTTTTCCTTTTAGAATTCAATGGGACAATAAATTAAAACTCAATCTCGAATAAAATTCATAACTTGGCAACATTGCATCGTTACAGCTATATTCCTTTTTTAGAGATATGGGGCTTTTCAAAACACTTATAGTAATCAATATAGTTGATAATTATATGGTTCAAGAATACCAGAAATTGAAAGTAAAGAATCACTTACCCTAGCCCATTCGACAAAAGTAATTTTTAACACACCTGTGAAGATCTTAGTTTTCAAGTAATATGACTTTCAAAACATTAGTATAATGACTTTAACAATCACAGAAAACAAACGGAGCCAATCATTAAAATTATAATTAAAATCAATAATATTTATTCATGACATATATTTATGTAATTATCGATATTCTTCAAAAAAATTTATATGATTAGATCATGTCTATTCATAAACAACAATACTATATTCTTCTAGAATATTAGTACATGAAAAATGTGCTTACTCAGCTGAAACAATTTAATATCAAGAACAATAAACGATATTGTTCTTCAATTGTGTTTTTTTTTTTCAAGAATATCAACAACATATTTCATTAAGAATATTAATACGATATATAATTATGCTTTTTGATGAGCATTAACACAGTAGTATTTTCAGAATACTCATTATAAATTGATATTTTTTTCGAGAGTAACAAATACAATTTTTTTTTTTTTTGAAATATTATTACAAACTAACAAATTACATTCAAACACACAAATACATAAATATCAATATTATATTTTCCTTCTAAGATACGTATCTTGTTTATATATCTTTTAAGAGAATAAATTATATAATATTTATCGATATTTGTGCTACTTCGATAACACAACGTAATATTTATTGAGCATTGAAACTTGTGAAATTATACTCTTCAAGATAAATAACAATTTTTTTTCAAAAAAAAATACTAATTTATAAAATTTGTTCTTTGAGAATAAAATAATCTTTCATAATATGATTTATGTTAAATTGTCTTTTTTTAAGATAAATATAATAATATTCTATCGAGATACCTTAGACTTCGAAGAGTTTTACATCTATCAAATCTGAAAAGTACTTCAATTTAATTGCTCTCATTCTACTACAAGTAAGTTCATTCAATTTTTTTTTTTTTTGTAAGTTCATTCAATTTTTTTTTTGTCATATTATGTATCAAATCATTTAAAAGTATTTATAATAATATTTAATGACATTTATGCTCTTGAAGAAGCATAGTTGAAAATTATATTTATTCGAGAGGAATATGATGTTGACATTTTCAAAGAAATGCAACTCACATTATATAAATATGTTCGAAGAATATTATGCTCCAAAAGAAAAATAATTTTTTATATATAATTATTCTAGAAAAATATTGCATTAGTGCTCTTGTAGAAGTACAAGATAATATATGTTCGTATTCTTGAAAAATACTGGAAACATAATATTAAATATAAATATTCTACAA
>CAIGRP010026046.1:0-11684 GCA_903798385.1 Fraxinus cuspidata | reverse complement strand
TATAATATAACTTGAATTGTTGTTGTTGACGTGACAGTGACATAGATGTTGTTTCTTTGGTTCATTTTTTATTTGTTGCTATTTTGCAGGTACGTGCAACCTCGGTCGTATATTTTCAGTGAAAATTATACCCAAAAACTTTAACACCTTACTTTTGATAGAATAGTACACAATTTGCTTCTACTTCTATAGGTACAATCGAGGAAGAAAATAAAATATTTCTGTACAAATAGACATGAATGTTTTTGCCTATGTGTTAAGACACAATCATGTTTCTCCAATAAACAGCCTTTGTTATATAAGTTTCATAATTCCAAACAAATGGTGCAAGAGGGTGTCCTAAGTGTTTTAATTTCAGTTGTTGATTCACTTGAGGTTACGAATGGTGCAAGGGGGTGTCCTAAGTGTTTTAATTTCAGTTGTTGATTCACTTGAGGTACACCATTCTGTAATTATTAAGTGTTATTTTTATTTTGCTTTACTTGGATATGGAGTCCGTTTAACTTTATTTATAAAAGCAATTCCAGAAATACTATAATGAGATTATGCCGTACTTGAAAGTTATCTTGATTAATGATATTGACAAGTTTAACTGTATACTTCGTGCCAAAGCCATGGAATGCATTATGACGGCTGGAAATGAGAACTTCTAGGAGGATGCCAGCAAGTAATAACAATAAACTTAGTATTGGTTGTGTTTCTTATCGAATTGAATATATATTTTCTTATTACGTGATAATCAATTGTTTGTTCGTTGATTTCTTTTAGCTCTTACATCAATTCTTTATTCTTTATAAACATAACATGTTCTTTTTTTTAAACCATCTTATGAATATCTTTCACATTTATAGATGAATTTCTCGAAAATTTATATACACTTAGTTTGTATAAAACATATGACTGTTTGTTCAATAAATTCGACAACCCCATGACGTCTTGCTATACCAAAAATTATACCGTGCAAACAATTTCCCACATTTGCCCTTTATCCCAGTTTAAAAAACCATAAATGGACAAAAAAACAAATAGGGACAAAAGGACAAAAACATAAATTCTGGGTAAATTATATTTGAAATGGAGTGGAATCATATGTAGGCGGTCGCACATTAATTTGATGTGAAAATGCATTATGGGGAAAAAATGGGGATCACACGACCATAGGTCAAAACAAGAAACCTAATTAAAACGGCGCATTTGAAATCACTCAAACCTCCGGCTTTAGGGTGCAATAGATTAATCTACCGTGTTTAGGGAATTAATCTCATCTAGTGTGATTGTTAGGATTCGTTTGGCATAATTTTTATTTTTGTTTTTGCTTTTGCTTTTATTTTTGCTTCGGCTTTTGGAAAAAACTTCTTTAATTTTTTTTTTTCACAACTTATTTTAAAAACAATTCATATTGCGGAAGTACTTTTAGAGGAAGCACAATGGATCGACTTTCTCTAAAAGTTATTCTAACTAGAAGAAACACTCCTATAAAATTAGTCAAATGAGTACAAAAATTACTTTTAGATCTCAAAATCTCCTTATTACATTAAAAAGTTATGCCGAATATGCTCTTAGTCAACTTAAACTGTAAATGCTTTTCAAGACGATAGGCTACAATCTATTTGGTTTGAACAGAAAGCTGTTATAGATTGTCAGCAATTTTCAAGTAAGATATTGGTACTCTGAAGTTCTATATTACTCATTCCTTCTACAATATGAATGTGGTTCCTGGAAAATAATACCATCTTAATACAGGAAAATATTCTTGATATCACATGGTCAATTCGAGCTGACGTGAACAACTCAACTCATTGTTGAGTCATTTTACTTAATATGCTATCAAGTCAATTAAGCACTCCCCTGGATTTATGAATTCATAAATTTCTAGATGGACGAAGAGGAAGACAACGGGATCGACTAAGAATTTCAATTCACTGTCAAAATATGAGCAACGGAATTTTACGCAACAATGAAGCGAAAAGAATGAACTGATATGAGGAGTATGAAATTAACTTATTTTATGGTGTACCAAAATTTTTTACCCTTACTAGAATCATGCTTCTGATCATAACATGACTTCCTTGAACTAAAGGATTCCTAGAGACTCTTGATCTCATGATTTTTATTCAAACTTTTATACCCATGTTCTATGCCATTACTTTCTCATAAAATATAATTTTTTTTTTATCAAAAGTCAAAATTAACAATTATTTTCAACCACGTATTTGATGGAATCCATAACTACATTTTATCAACTTTTAATAAAATCTGCTAAAAACCCGATTTTAATTCCCACCAAACAGGTGCATAATGAGTTACAATTCCTTTAGCTTTTAATACACCTTCAAGTGACCATATACAATTCCTTTGGCTTTTATTACACCTTCATAGAATGTGATCACATATAAGTCATTACCTTATCAATTTTCCTATGCAAGAAAAATTGCAATTGTTTTTCCATCAACACATAAACCTCTTATAATTGTTATACTTCGAATTTCAATTTCTTATTCACCCGATAATTGTTTTTGACAAATAAATATATGATTTCGATGTTCTTACGGAAAAGAACACAAATCTTCTTCGATCTTCCAAAACAAAGAAATGGGCCCCACTCAAAAATTATACCAAATCATCATCATTTTCCTACACTCTACAGTAAAAATATATACAGGTGGTATAGTTCATGCCATGCTGGTTGGACTGTTGAAGTGCTATTGGGTTTTTTCCGATCCCACATCGTTGAAAAGTGTTACTGTGAGAGAATGAGAGGCTTAGCGGCCCACTGTAACAACGCAACCAAGCGGCAAGCACAAAGCTAATTATTCTTTCGCATTATTAAAGAATATGTGAAAGTTCAGAGTTTCTAATTTTGCAAAAATAATTTGATTTTCTTTTTATTGAAAGTTTAGAGTTTTTATAGTCAAAGAAATTTAATACATAATGCAATATAAAATTGAAAATCTCGTATTTAGTCCATGTTTGGACTCCATTTTTTCAAAAATAATTTTTTTCAAAATTCATTTTCAACGTACATTCTCTTGTAAAATAATGTTGTGGAGAAATGGCACGATGATGATTGTTGATTGGATTATCGGGTTGAGCCGATTTTTGTTGGACTGAACTGTTGTTATTACTTGGATTATTTGGTGGCTTCTGTTTTCATCCGGTTGAAATAGTGTTTTACGTGATGCGTTTTTGTTAAGGCTGGATGTCTGTGATGTTGCCAAGTGTCGCCCCATGAACCGTTGGATAGGCCGGCCTTCTTGAGACTTCTCATTTTACGCTTATCATTTGAGTTTGATGGGTTTTGATTCATTCTCTCATACTCTCTCAAACTCTCTGTGCTCTCTCTGTTCGTTTCATCTTCTCCGTTCTTCTGCACTCTAAAATTTGGAAAGCATTTTTGATCTTATAATATGTGTAGTCTCTTGTATAGATCTTGAGTGATTTGTAAATGGTTGTTGTTGTGTCCTTGAGTGGATCTCTATTTCGATCAGTTTGAGATCTTTCATTTTGATGTAATTTTGGGTGATTTCGTCTGAGTGCCTTGGTGTAATTTTTGAACGGTTTCTTAGTTCCTATAAATATAGTGATTTTTCCGGCTGGCGGAAGCTCAAAAGGGGATTAGGAACTCCGATTCTGAACTTCTTGCCTTAGGGCGAAAATCTCGTATTTTTACTTGTTCTCTGTTGATTTGTGCACTTTTATTTCTAGTTTTGTAGATTGAAAGTGGTTGATAATTTGAACTTAATCATTACAATGGTATCAGAGAGTTCAAACGGTGGTTCTTGGCCCCGATCTATGCAGATCTTAAAGCGTGACTTCTGATTCAGTTTGTTCATTTTATTTCCTGAAACCTTAATAAATGGATTTGGTGAGTTCGTTCCAGTTTTGCGTTTGTTGTACAAATTTTTTGCTTATACTTTAAAGATTCTTGCAAAACGTTTTCAAAACTTGGATCTGAGACTTTTCTTGGCAATTCATTTGTCCAGAAACCCTAAGAGTTGTTTGGAATATGAGGACTGTCTTGATTTCAAGTCAAGGACCTTCATACAAAGCTTCTGCACGTGTTCTTTAATTTTTTATATTGCAAATTGTGATAATTTTACTTACGCTTGTGTTTTAAGAAGTGTTCTGTGACTGTTTTATGTGGAATTAACTCTGTGAAATTTTGAACATTGTTTATACAAATATGCAGTGTCTGTATAATTCAGTTTTATCTCTTGCGTGTTGATATCTAGATTATTACTTGTTGTATATACTTTTAGTGTGCTCTGCCTGATCTGCATACATTAATTCTTCATTCAAATTTCTTGATTATGCCTTCTTCAAATTTGAATTAGAAGTTTTATTGGTAAAGTGGACTTTAGTCTCTGGCGTCGGAAAATAAAAACTCTTTTACTTCAACAAAAATTTGAAAAAGACATTGATGAGTTATGGCCAACTGATCTTGAATCAAGTAAAAATAACTAAACAAGTTGAAATTGCATGGAGTTCTGTATTACTGCATTTGTTTGACAATGTGCTTAGAAAAGTTGGAGAAACAAAGCCTGTTGCTGAATTGTGGACGAAATTAGAAACCATTTATTTGAATAAAATCATGCCTAATAAGGTTTATCTGTTGAAATAGTTTTTTGGTTTAAACTGGACCCATCTCTTGACCTTGAAGCTAACATTGATAGATTCAACAGATTATCTCGTAACCTAGCCAACTGTGATGAGAAACTCTTAAGTGGATACCTGGTTGTGGTTTTATTAAATTCAATTGGTGATAAATATAAAGATGTTAGAAATGCAATAGAATTTGATAGGGAAACTCTAACTACTGATGTGATAATTAATGCCTTAAGAAATAAGGAGTTAGAGAAGAAATCTGAAAGGAAAGAGTCTGTTATGGTATGAATCTGATGGTGAAGTCTATGTTTAATCCCAAGAATAGTAACTTCAATAAGAAATTAGAACACAAGAAGAAAGGAAATCAGAAAGATAAAATGAAAATTAAAGGTAAAAAGTGTTTTTACTGTCAAGAAGAAGGACATTTCATCAAAGATTGCCCTAAGAGATTTAGTGACAATAGAAACAAATCTAAAATAGATGGTGATGCAGCCTTAGCTTGCAATAATGAGGGCAACANTCCTAAAAGACTTAGTGGTAATAGAAATAAGTCTAAAATTGACAGTGATACAGCTTTAACCTATAATAATGAGGCTAATATTGATGAGGTTTATGTTGCTGTAACTTATCAACCTAGTCAAGAATGGATTCTTGACTCAGGTTCTACGTTTCACATGTGTCATAATAAAGAGTGGTTTACTGATTTTGAAAATGTAAGGGTAATCATATGACATGTCAAGTTAAGGGAATATGAACTATCACTTTAAGAGTAAAAGATAATAATCAACTAGTCTTAGAGAAGACTAGGTATGTTCCTGACTTTCAAAAAAATCTGATCTCTTTAGGTGTTTTAGATGACCTAAAGTATGACATTATGATTAATAAGGGATACTTTAAAATCTTGAGGAACTCTCACTCGATTATTGAAACTCCTAAGAGACATGGTCTTTACATTTTGCAAACACAAACTTTTTTTGACTCTACTTCAGCAGCAATCTTTGTTCAAAATGATAAGTCACAAATATGACACAAGAGATTGAGTCATATTAGTGACAAATGGTTACAAATTTTGAAAAAAACAAGGTGCCTTTAGAAAAGATAACATTGAAAAACTCAATTTTTGTGATTATTGCATTCTAGGAAAGCATAATAGATTACTATTTTTGCTTGGAATGTATAAATTCGTGTCAATACTTGAATACTTACATGTTGATCTTTGGGGACCAGCTTCTGTGCCTACTCATACAGGTTTTAAATATTTCTTGTTGGTCATTGATGATTTTTCTAGGAAAAATTGGATTTTTTCTTTTAAAACCTAAGTCTTATACTTTTGTTCTTTTAAAGATTGGAGAACTTTGATTGAAAACCAAATTGATAAAAGGATTAAAGTGTTAGGAACTAATAATGGCCTTGAATTTTGAAATTATGAGTTTGATGAGTTGTGAAAACTGCATGGTATATTGAGATACAGAACTGAGACACACACTCAATAACAAATGGCTTAGCTGAAAGAATGAATAGGACTATACTTGAAAAAGTTAGATGCATGCTTTTAAGTTTTGGTCTTCCGAAGCTATTTTCGGGGGAAGTTGCAAAAACTATTAGTTATTTTATTAATAGAAGTTCTGCTAGTGCTATATATTTTAAAACTCCTGAAGAAATGTAGAATGGAAAACGTGTTGACTTTAGTAATTTAAGAGTCTTTGGGTGTGCAGTCTTTGCACATCAATCTGAAAAGAAATTGAATCCAAGAGCACTTAAGCGTGTATTCTTAGGTTATGGTGAAGGAGTAAAATAGTACAGGCTAAAGGTAAGAGAAACCAAATGATATAAGATCATTATAAGCAGAAATGGCATGTTTAATGAAAATGATCTACTTTGTTTGAAAAAAGTTAATAGCACTGAACTTTTAAGTCAGATTGAGAGTGTAGAAAGAGAGACTAGAATTGAGGTGGAGCAAGTTGAGGTTGATAATCAACCTTCTAATGTTCAAATTGGAGATGATGGTGTTGAAACTTATAGTAATGAAGAGTCTGAACAATCTGAAGTGGAAACAAATCAATCTTTAGATGATTATCAACTTGCTCGAGATAGGCAAAGAAGACGAATGAGACCACCTGTGAGGTTTGATGAGGAAGTGTCTTTGCTTACTGTTCAAGGGTTTCTTGAAAATGAACCTGTATCTTTCAATGAAGCTACGCATAGCAAAGATTCCAAGCATTGGCTTGAAGCAATGCAAGATAAAATGGAATCTATTAAAAAGAATAAAACATGGATTTAGACTAACAGACCTGCGAGAAAAAATGGTTGTTGGTTGTAAATGGATCTTTAAGTTAAAAAGAGGGGAAAAAATGAGAATGACATTAGATACAAAGCTAGACTTGTGGCTAAAGGCTTTACTCAAAAGGAGGGAATATATTTTAATGAAATCTTTTCTCCAATTGTAAAATTTACAATTGTTAGAGTAATATTAGCCTTTGTAGCTCAGTTTAACTGGGAATTTGATCAATTAGACATTTACACTTCCTTTTTAAATGGAGATCTTGATGAAACTATTTACATGGAACAACCAAAAGTTTTGAAATAAACAAAAATTCAGACTTAGTATGCCTTCTTAAAATGTCCTTATATGGTTTAAAACAAGTTTGAAGACAATGATACAAGAGGTTTGATACTTTTGTACTTGGATTTGGTTTAAAAACGAGTAATTTTGATACCTGACTTTATTGCAAAGGAAGTAGTGGTGAAAATTCACTCTATCTTCTTCTTTATGTTAATGATATGCTCTTGGCTAGTCATGACATAAAAGAAATAAAGTTAATTAAAAACAAATTGAAATCTAAATTTGAAATGAAGGACTTATGTCCTGTTAGAAAAATTTTGTGTACTGAAATTAAAAGGAATATAAGGGAAGACACGTTTAGTCTTAGTAAAAAATTTTATATTTTGAAATTGTTGGAAAAGTTTTCTATGTTTGATGCTAAAAGTGTGAGTTTATCGTTAGCAAATCATTTTAAACTCTCAAATAATCAATATCCTAAATTTGAAGATGAGTTCAAGAGAATGGTAAGAGTGACATATTCTAATGCAGTTAGGTCTATTTTTTATCTAATGATCTATACCTGATTTGACATTCTCAATAAGTGTATTGAGTGGATACAAGTCAAATCCAGGTGAAGCTCATTGAGAAGCTATGAAATGGCTTCTTAAGTAGATTAAGGGAACTTGTGACTTGGGAATTCATTATAAGAAACAATCCGAATGTGTCATTAAAGGGATTACACTGATTTTGAATATACAGGTGATAGCGACAATAGGAAAACTACTTTTGCCTATACATACTTTGTGTAATTCTTGCATGAGTTGGAAATCACAACTACAAAAAATTGTTGCATTATGTTCAACTGAAGCAGAATATATAGATGTAACAGATGCTATAAAAGAGGGAATTTGGCTAAAAGGACTCTCAAATGAATTCGATTTTGTTAAAGATGTTGTTTTGTATCCTGATAGCCAATCTGCCATTTATTTGAGTAGAAATCGTGTTTTGCATAATAGATCAAAACATGTTGATGTGAAATTTCATTTTATTAGAGATGTTATCTCACAAGGCTTTGTAAAACTTGAAAAAATTTCTACTTATTTTAATCCTGATGATATTGGTACAAAAGTGCTGCATTTAAATAAGTTTTTGGACTGTTTAAACCAGCTGAACATTAACACTTGTTAATTTGTGTATCAGGAATAAGAGCAAATGGTGTCACGATTGAGAAATAACTATAGATGAAACTAGGATCATTGTATCAAGGTGGAGATCGTGGAGAAATGGCACAATGATGATTGTTGATTGGATTATTGTGTTGGGCCGATTTTTGTTGGGCTTGACTGTTGTTATTACTTGGATTATTTGATGGCTTCTGTTTTCATCCGGTTGAAATCGTATTTTACCTAATGCGTTTTTCTTAAGGCTGGATGGCTGAGATGTAGCTAAGTGTTGCCCCCATGAACCGTTGGATAGGCCGACCTTCTTTAGACTTCTCATTTTACGCTTAGAGTTTGAGTTTGATGAGTTTTGATTCATTCTCTCATACTCTCTCGAACTCTATGTGCTCTCTTTGTTCGTTTCATCTTCTCCGTTTTTCTGCACTTTAAAATTTGGAAAGCCTTTTTGATCTTATAATATGTGTAGTCTCTTGTATAGATCTTGAGTGATTTGTAAAGGTCTATTGTTGTGTCCTTAAATAGATCTATGTTTCGATCATTTTGAGGGCTTTCATTTTGATGTAATTTTGGGTGATTTCGTCTGAGTGCCTTGGTGTAATTTTTGAACGGTTTCTTGGTGCTTGTTAATATAGTGATTTCTTCCGATTGACGGAAGCTCAAAAGGGGATTATGAACTCCGGTTCTAAACTTCTTGCCTTATGGCGAAAATCTCGTGTTCTTTACTTGTTTTCTGTTGATTTGTGCATTTTTATTTCTGATTTTGTTGATTAAAGTGGTTGATAATTTTAACTTAATCGTTACAAGCATTACACCTAAGCCAAAAACATTTTCTTATTTTTCAACTACACATTTTCCGAAAAATCACAATTTCAAAATACATATTTCTCAAAAAAAAAAAATTGAAACCTCATTTTAGTGGAGCCCAAACAGGCTTAATAAGGTAGCAGCAAGTCATTGGCTCAAGCATTTATATCTCATTTTCCTCCACTCCCCCAAACAAAAAAATAGAATAAAATGAAAAATAAAAATAATTTAAGGTTTAGAAAGAAAAGTAAAAATATTGTGTCCAGTCTATCTACTCCATAGATCATAGACAATTTTTACGAAATTTAAGATTTTTCGTATGACGAAAGTTCAATTGATTCAACAAGTGTATGAATCGTAACAAGTAATAAAGTGAATTTTTTTAGTTCAATTATTGTACCCGCACGCACTAACTAATTATTGCTAATTTTTCATCATCTAACTTCAATCTAAATTTATTTAGTAACTAATTTTCAAATTCAAGTGTTTATGTTTCTAACTGAATTATAACAACATATTCTAATTTAATGAGTTTATGGAGGACTTAGAGATTTAATGGTTAGGAGTTCTAATTTCACTTAAATTATTTAACATTCATATAGTTTATCATCTAGCCCATTTTTTATATGCATTAACAGTCGAATTAATCGGTTTAAATTGTAATCTCTCTCGAACAAAACTAACCATATTTACATGCCTGAATTTACTATGTTATTATGTAAATTCGTACACGTGTAAAATCATTCAGTTTTAATAATTCAATTACAATTGCATAAGTTATAAAAGTGTTTGTAGATGTCTTATCAAAACTTATGTTCCTTATTGTATGAACTAGATAAATATATCCCCTCTCGGTCTCAATATTATCCTTAGACCAAGCAATTGGTGATAAAACAATTGAATGTTAATTTGGCACATGATGAGCATTTAATACATAATCAAATTGGTATAAATCTATTGAATTAAATAAATATTAACATAAGGTATATCTTCATCCTAACAATAAAAAGTTTGCCAATGATATTTTTGAAACAAAATAATAAAGAAATGAAAAAAATATCATCGGGTTTAACACAATGAATAGAGCATTTAATCCAAGCAATTGTTGGTTTGTGGTACCCAAACTCCAACAATGACTTCGAGTCTTCCTATATTGATTGTATATATCTCGGTCACTAGTGTTCCTCAATCTTCAAAATCCAAATTGATGGACTAACCTTGAGGAATTTATGTATATAAAACTGTAATTTTGCCTTAAAAAAAGTAAATCTAGTCTCAACTTTAGTTGAATGAAAGACTCCTATTTATAGACCTTATTTAGGTCTAAAATAGAGTCCCAAGGGAATACGGAACTAAAATTTTAGTCCAATTAGGATATATTAACTTGCAGTAAATTATATTTGACTTTATAATGTGGTCCCCGTGTTTTTCTTTTTTATTAGCATTGAGTCCTGAGATATTACAATTGAGGTCATTCAACTTTCAATCGTGACCCCTTGATTCTCAACTTTCAAAATGTCCCATTTTGATCATTTTGCTTAATTACTATTTATTTTCATCCGTCCTCGTCCAATACCGTATTTTTCCCTAAAATAAAAAAAATACATAATGTTAAATATCACGTTTATAAAATTACTTCCAAAAATCATATGTGTGCGCGCGCTCGTAACTATTTACAATAGTAAGTGTAAATTGTATAATTTTCTACTATCTTAAAATACTTAATTTATTCGAAATTGTTAACTAATAAATATTATAGTTATCTATTAAGTAAAAAAAAAAACTTTATTCTATAACAATATTATGAGTTTTGAAAAAGTTTAAAATCAATAAAACTCTTCTTCATTTGTTATAATGTGTTCGATATGTATCAAAAATATAAAAAATATACAATTATATTAAACGTGTTTGTTGTGGAAGATTATGTGAAATTTTGTCAAGTGTATATTCTGTAAATGAAGTGGTAAACGAAAGTGTACATGTACCATAACTCTTAAAAATTATGTATCAGGTACGTATCAAAGAGTATCTAAGCGTATTTAAACTTAGCTACATATCGAATACCAATACACGATAAGTATATCCATGCTTCTTAGCTTTTGATAGCCACGATAAGTATAATATTTAGACTCATCAGCGGTAGTCATAATATTCCATACGGAGTGATACATGCAAACACCATACATTTAAAAGACTAACTGATTCCCATCTTTACCAAATCCTTACCTAATATCCTAGTCTTTACCCCTTAAAAATCCTTCATTTCTCAAGTACCATAGTGCCCCATTTGCTGCACTGCCAGCTGCATCTTTCTTTTTCGCCCGAGGTTCTCCATAAAACTCAACTGTCTCATCTGCCATTTCATCAATTTCCATCACCACCTTGAAAGTGAATCTGTTAACACATCAACCGCTCTCAGCATTGAGATGCTTTCGTTAACTATACTGCCTCGAACATATAGACGCCATAAACTTCCCAAAAATCCGAGACCAGTGAAAATAACTCTTAACATAGAAACTTTCGTAAATTAAGGAAGCTAAAGAATACGATTA
>CAIGRP010026044.1:0-32874 GCA_903798385.1 Fraxinus cuspidata | reverse complement strand
AAATTGGGTGAAAATGTATATAAATAATGGTTTTGTGCAATTAATTATGTAATTAATGGTGAAATGACAAAAAAAAGGTGGGAATTTTTTTGCAATAATAGGGAAAGGTAGGGACTTTATGTGCTAATTACCCATTTAATAATTTATCTGTGACTTATTTGGACTTTTTAAAAAAAAATTAGGACTGTGATTGCAATTAATTTTTCTTTTTCTTTTTGTTTTATTTAAAGAGAATGGTATATTGGTCATTTCATGATTTTTAATTGAGAAATTAGGTGAAAAGGACAGTTTGCGCAATAAAAGGTGAAAATAAGGGTGAAAATGCCAAAAAATGAAAGGTATTGACGTTTTCCACAATAACAATGAAAGGTGAGGACGTTATGTGCTAATTACCCATTAAGGAAATGCCCCTCTCAAGGATTTTCTTCATTCTTTATTAGTTTTACCAAAGACTTGAAATTATTATTGTATCTGGGATCTTTAGCTAACTATATTCATACATAGGGCTGTAAATGGATCTGATATGGATCAGATATGCCTATATCTGATCTGATCCGATCCGATAAGAATAATTATTCAATCTGATACAATCCGATAATCAACGGATATTTGATTGTTAAATCTATATATGTTTTGCTACGTTATCGGATATTCGATCCGAAATTAAAGAAATTATGATTCCAATTTTACCAATTCTTAAACGGGTTTAATAATTATAAATTTTTCAAATTTTTAATATTTTGAATTTGATGACTTTTTTATTCTAAATTTATTTATTTTCTCATTATTTATTTTAGTCACAAATAACGTGTCATAAAAATATTTATCGACTCAAGTATTTATAACAAATCGGATCAGATTGACCTATATCCATATTTGATCCATCTAGTCAACAGATTATTGGATTTGAATCTTAATCGGTTTATCGGACTAAGACCCTGAATCCATCTCTCATTAATTTCATTAGATTTAGATTGGATTCGAATCAAAATCCATTGACAGCCCTATTCATACCACGATTTTTAATAATTATACTACATTTTAACTGCATAAAAAAGTTCATAACTTTTATGCACTATCACATTTATGTTTGAGTAATTATCACATAACGCCATCACCTTTCATTGTCATTGTGGAAAACGTCTTTAACTTTCACTTTTTGGCATTTTCACCATTATTTCCTCCTTTCATTGCGCAGAAGGTCTCTTTCATCCATTTTCTCAATTAAAAATTATGAAATGACGAATATACCATTCCCTTTAAATAAAGTAAAAGGAAAAAAGAAAAACCTAATTGCAACCATAGTCCCAATTTTTTTGAAAAGTGTGAATAAGTCCCAAATAAATTATGAAAAGGGTAATTAGCACATAATTTCCCAATATTTCACTATTATTGCAAAAAAAAAGGTCATTACCTTTTTTTTTGGCATTTTCACCCTTAATTACACATTTGATTGCACAAATCATCATTTATATCTATTTTCATCAAATTTCTCAATAAAAAGCTGTGAAATTACGAATATACCATCAAATTTTAAATTAAAAAGTTAAAGAATTAATTGCAATCATAGTTCCAATTTTCTTAAAAAGTGGAAATGAGTCTCCAATAAATTTTTTTTAAAAAAGTGCAAACGAGTCTCAATTAAATTTATTTAAAATTTTAAAAAAATATTTTTTATTTAAATATGAGTATATATTCATTATTCCACGGGTTTTTAATGAGAAATTAGATGAAAATGATGGTTTACACAATTAAAAGATGTAATTAAGAGTGAAAATGCCAAAAAATGAAAGGTTGTGACGTTTTTCGCAATAACAGTGAAAGGTAGGGATATTATACACTAATCACCTTTTTAATAATTTATTTGGGACTCATTTGCGCTTTTCGAAAAAAATTGGTACTATGATTGCAATTAATCTTTTTCTTTTTGTTTTATTTTAAAGAGAAGATTATATTCGTCATTTCACACTTTTTAATTGAAGAAATAGATGAAAATGACTTTTTGCGCAATGAAATGTGAAAATAAGAGTGAAAAATGCAAAAAAATGAAAGGTATGGACGTTTTCCACAATAACAATGAAATGGGAGGACGTTATGTGCTAATTACCCTTTATGTTTCAAACTTTTTTTCATCACATTCATATTTTCAAATTAACCTAAAGTGTTCCTAATTACGGTTTCTCCCCAAAATTTTCTTTTAAGATGGGATAAAAAGACTCTTTGCCCATCGTACTTTTAAGTAAGTAAAATTTAGAATTGATCCAATATAAGAGAATAATGTTATTCATATTGTGACATTTTGAAATAACTGTCACATTCCATATGGACAGTTTGTAAGCAAAGCTTACAAATATCATTACTGAAATTAAGTGACGAGACTGATAACTGGTTCTTAATTGGACTTGAGCATTGCACAGATGTACAAAAAACATATGAATAAACATGAATAAGATCAAATGGTGTGAAGTTCCATCTTAATTTCTCAGATAACAAAGACATTTCAGTGAAAAATACAAGTTCGATAAGGAAAAAAGGAGGAGCTAAAACAATACCAATACAATATACTAGAAAAAAAGAATTTCCCACTGTTTTCTCCAGTCAATTAAGTAACATTGGAAACTGAATGAGCAAACTGGAAAAACAGTGGATAGCCCAAAAATGATGAAGAATTCGTATTATTGTCCCGAGACACACACTATTAGATGGAATAAAAGCAGTATCTCTGCATCAGACGAACCTTCCGAGCTATTCACATTTTGATCATAGCTTGAAAGCTCCAAGGAAACCGGAAATCTTCTTGCTTTAACACCACGGGAAGCAGCACTTCTGCATAAGAGGAGAGGCAAAGGATATGGCTCCAATCAAAGAGCTATGAGAAATGTTAAGATTCTTGAAAACGGGAAATGATCAACAAACCTTATGATTCTTGGACTGCTGATTTTGAGATGGATGCTTTGGAGTGCTCGACACATTTACAGCCCCGTTATTCCTTTCCTCTCGTACTTTGTTGAAAATATGAGTAAAATTTTCGGCAGATTGAGGATCATTCTCCCATTCTCCAAATACTGGAACAGCTGCACCTCTATCGGGCTGTCATTGGCAAAGCATACATTAAAAAGTGGCAATAAGTCAAGCTCAGTGATCATACTGAAGGGGAGGGCATTATATCCTTGAGCTTAGGTAATAAACAGGGACACAGGAGACTGTGTACTAATTGAAATTTGTGATATATAAAATTAGACAATAAAAGTCACTAGGAACATGTTACACGTACACTTTCATCTCCTTGAGTTGGCTTTAATCGGGATCTTCCAGGGATACCATGACTGCTGTCATGCGAGTTCTTTCCTTCCCAAGCGGGAGATCCACTACCTCTCCCTGTTATCTTGGCCTGGTGATGTGGATGAAGTGGAGACCGCTCAATGCTGTGCTCCGAACCAGCACTTGGCCTTGCATGTTCAGCAGACCTCGCTCCACGGCCAACAAAATTTGATTCGTTAGCTGTTCTCTGACCCGTATTTTCACTCCGGGCTGGAGAATTTCTTG
The DNA here is from genome assembly GCA_903798385.1 of Fraxinus cuspidata. Taxonomy (NCBI): domain Eukaryota; kingdom Viridiplantae; phylum Streptophyta; class Magnoliopsida; order Lamiales; family Oleaceae; genus Fraxinus; species Fraxinus cuspidata. Next base: position 29,328 of record CAIGRP010026044.1, on the reverse strand, counting down.
GTTGCACCAGTCTAGTTTGCGGTTTCAAGGGAGGAGCAGGGGCTGGGGCTGGGGCTGGAGCTGGAGGCGAAGAATCAGCATTCAAGAACATGTCGGGATTCTCTGCAGGGTCATTTGGATTTATCATCTTCCCACCCTTGTTTTTCCTTGCCTTATCAAAGTAGACTGTGTAGGGAACATTGTCTTCGCTTTCCCAGTTGCCGAATTTTGGTACACTTGGATTCTGCATCAATAATAAGAAGAAACACTATTTCCATTAAAAGTTGAGACAAATATTCTATTACTCATTAAAAATAATAAATCTCGTCTTAAAAAGGCGATTCCGATCTGACCCTCTCTGCTAAAGTTAGAGACGTGTATCAAGCGAATAATCTCTCATTCATTTGGCCTTACTTCATCACCGAACTATTTCATCCAGCAAGATAACCGGTGACACTGATTGGACGCAAAACATTTTCTTACTAGGAATCTATAATTTGAAAAACCATAAGCTGCACGAGTTCGTTCAAAATTAGGATATGAAATTGAGGCTATTTGGATGGAAGAGAAGCACTTCGACAACATCATACACCATCTAATTGTACTTAGCCAGAGAGATCATGTCTTGTATTACTTCAATATAGAAAATTCTTTCTAAATAACAAATGATAGAAACCAAACCAATTATACAAAAGATCATGAAAAATGAGGAAAATTTTATAAAAGGCAGATTATCTTATTGAGATCTTCAACAAACCAATTGACTGATAAATCTGCAAATGTAAATAACATTATTTTTCCACTCCCGTTTTCGACTCTTCTCAACCTAAAAAATTCGAATTACTTCTACTGAAAAAACCAAAAAAGAAAAGCAAATGGAGCAATCATCCTCTTTCACCCACAAAAGACCAAATAAATCATGAATCATTAGACTAAACTTTGAGATAAATATTCTTAAAGCAAAAAGATTGAAGGGTGCTGCTTATGAATACAACCAACAGGAAAGAAATTACGTGCCTGATACTAAGGGTGTGTTTGATCCACATTATTTTGGAAGAATGTATTTTGGAATAGTGGATTGATGGATAATGTTTGGTTGAAAAAGAAGAAAAAGTTATTGATGTGATGGAAAATATTATTTTATTGAAAAATGTGTGGTTGAAAATGAGAAGAAGAATGTGAAAGAGAAATTTAATGTCTTAGGGGCTAAAAGAGAAAATTTCTAGCCAGTAATAGTTTATAGTCTCAATTATTTAATACGCCGTACTCCAGGCTCCAGCAATACTAGAAATTTTTCCGATACTACATACCATTCTTTTTGTCAATCCCCCATACAAAACAAATAAACAGCAAAAATATAAATTACCCAGAATTCTTAAAAGAAAAATAATTTAAAGAAACAGTGAAGATAAATTAACGCAGAGAGAGACATTAAACGAGCCTACACCAAGAATTCAGTACGAAATACAGTAAAACAATCGCAGTATGTCACTTTCGAACATAACAACGTTAGAGCAGAAACCAAAACCAGATATAATCATCTATATAGAAGTAAAGACAACATCAGCCGGCAAGAAATATGGTAAACTTACAGCCATTTGTCTGCACCAAAACTTTGAGTCAAAACCCAAAAAACAGCAAAAGATAATTCAATTTTCAAAGCTGCCCATTAACAATTTCTTCAACAACTCCTCAGGATCTTAGAGAGAGGGAGGGGGAGAAGTGAGAGAGAGAGAGAGAGAGAGAGAGCAGAGGAGGAGTTGGTAAGAAGCAAGTTATTGTGGAGAGAAGAGGTTTAACAACCTTTGACCGGCACCACCGGCTATGCATCGACAGTCGACACATTTGACTATTCTTATAAATTATTTTCTTTTTTTATTTTACTTATAAGAAAATAATTATTTAAAAAACATAATTTATATTCGTATTTATTATAATTTAAATATTAAGTGGATGACCGAATTCTTAGGGTTGTCACCTCTCGTGGAAAGTTCTCCACTAAAAATTGATGGACTGAGTTAAAGGGATGGATAAAGAGATTTGATACGTTTGATTGCAATGGTAGAATTTAGGTGGAAAGAAAATGAATTATAGGGAATTGAATTGCCTAGAATTGTTTTCTTGTGAATTGTCAATTAATTGTATTTGATTGGTATAATTTTCCACGTGAAAAATCTTTAAATTTTAGATCTTTTGGTGTTCGTTTATCTTTGTTTTTAATGAAAATTGTCTATTAAAGAGAAATTATTTTTTTACAATTGGTGATAAAATTTGTATCCATTGCAAAAAAAAAAAAAAACATTGAAACAATTTTCCCACCTAAATGGTGAGAAAATTGTTTCCATCATTTTGAGGGATTGGTGCACGCGGGGGGAGGGGAATTAATTTTCCGTGGAAAAAAAAAAAACCTATCAAACAATCATTTTCTTGGAAAATGGAAAACAATTTCAATTTCCCATGGAAATGAGGGGCTATCAAACATAGCCTAAGAGAAACTAAATAAGAATGTTGTTGGTATAAGAAAGAAAAAAAAAATATTTTTTTTGCCTTATATATAGAGATGGGTGATGAATCTTTTACGAATTTTTTTGATATTTATGACCTTTGTAGAATGAAATATAAACAAAATTCCTTCGTACAAAAACGAGTTTTTATTATGTGGTTGTAGGGTTAGACAAAATTTCCTAATCGAATGGATCGAATCGGACCCGAACCAAACTGAATCGAACGTATCGAGCGATTCTTCTCAAGTTAAATATCCGAACGAGTATCTGAATCGAGAACCGATGAGCTTGGTTCGATTCTCAGTTCTTAGACTAAAAATCGAAAAATCGAATAGGAACTGAATCTCTCTAATTTGTTTTTATTTTTTTTTATCTTAAATAAGTCGAATTATTTTATTTTTTACATAAATTTGCTAACTAATTAATTTAGTTCAAACTCAAAATATGATTTTACTCTTTCTAATTTCCAGCCAATCCCAAATTAATCAAATTGACCTTACTCAAATCTCTTCTTCAACTGTAATGTCATTTCCATTGTGTTCTATTATTGTAAACTCGGCTATTTTTCTTCCTATGATTTTAACAGTCAAATCTATGAATAACTCAAGAAAGAGAGGTGCAAAAAATATCACGATATTGAACTACGTTGTTTTGTAAGAATTAAGATTAAACATATCATAGTTGAATTAATGTAGCGTTGTTGTAATATAAAAAATTAATTATTTTACGGAACATGGGAACCGAATCGAACTCAAATAGTTCCATAATTAAATTTGGACCCGAAGTTCCATTTATTAAATACTCGAAAATTCGAATTCGAGAATCGAATCGAACCGGACCATACTCAACCCAATGTGGTGGTTGGTTTATGTAATTTGATAGTATCCGGCTTGTTTGTACGTAGCTATTTAAAATTTCGTGGCACTTTGTCCTAGCTTTGTGTCGTACACGACCTTTCAAATTGATTAATTAAGTCTCTAAACGCAATTTGTTTACTTTTAAAAAGTACGAGTCTCGTTACATAATATGCCGTCTTAATCACGTGATTCTAATATTTCGAAAGGAGCAATATATCATAGTAATTCAATGAAATTTGAACCTGAAAATGTCAAAAATTTCATACACAAAATAATTGACCCGATTTGATTTTCATTAAAACAAACAATATTAATGACAAAGAAAATGTTGGAAATGTGATGTGTGTCAAAACTAAATTGCTCCTTAATTATTTTTCCTCCTGTGAACATAGGGCAACGGGGAAATGTGATTGAACGCGATTCTCTTGTTTGACCAAGTTTCATTATGGTTTTGATGCAATGCAATAGTTTGACTAACTTTGTACTATTAATTTCTCTTGTAACAAGGTAAATTAAATAGTATTTGTCATTTTCCTAAAGAAAATACATTAAGATTAATTAATTTTTCAATGGAGTTTAACATTACAAGTCAAACATCTGCCAAATGTATTCTCATTCGATATTTCTCTTAGATAATAAGCAAGGATTTGCAGTCAACCACGGATTGACTAAACAACGAAGAAAAATAAATTTCATTTATGTCCAATTTGGTAGGGTTTTATCAAAAAAAAAAAAAAGTAGTACAGTGAAAATAACCCATCAAATAATTTTAAATAGAGTTCTCCAATTAATAAAATTCAAGAAGTAGAGTTGACATCATGATATAGAACAAAAGATTAAATGGATTGAAGAAGAATTGAACCGAAAATGAAAAAAAAAAAGGCAATAGTGTAGGTGTGGCGGTCGATCTCCAAATTGGGCCCACAATACTATTCCAGAAAAATAACGACGATACGAGTATAACACACAATATTGTGACATACGATAAATTTTGGCTATCCGAGTTCGTTTAGGACTTGAAAACCGCATTTAAACTTTTAATACTATTTTTGTCATTTAATTTATTTTGAATTATTTTCGATTTTAGTTTGTTTAAACTAGATTTTCATGTAAACTCTTATAAATGAATGATTAATTCATCGTTTTTCATCATTTTACATTAATAAATTTTCGTGAATTTATTCCTTCATAATTTGGTGAATTCCAAAAATTGTGTTTTTAAAATTTTTGCTTGAATTCCTTATTTCGCGCTACTTCACATTACTATTAGCGTGATGACTAGTTTCTACTTTCTAAATTAAATATTTACTTTTTTAAAAAAAATTACTTACAACAAAAGAATGATTCACCGTTTCTTTAATTCATTTCATTCTCTTTTTCTCCTAACGATAACAGCAAAAGGTGCAAGTATTATTTCACATCACCTTTGATGCTTAAATCGGTATATGACTATTAGAGCGTGTTTGATTAACTTTACTTTTAATGGAAAATATCATTTTTTCATCTAAATTCCTACTTTTGAGATATTTAATCGACAATTTTTTCATGTTCATTTTCGAAGTAATTCACTCTCTCTTTCTCTTTCATCTATCACTTCCCTCTTATCTACCCACCAATAAAAAATGGACAAATATAATATTTTCAAAATTGAAAACTAAATCAACTAAACACATTTAATTTATAATTTTCATACAAATAAGTTGAGGCAATTGAATTGTCTAGAATTTATTTTCTTTCCATGCAAGATTATAATTAAAGATTCTCGAAATAATTGAACGAAGAAATTTAAAAGTTGGCAGAATGTCGTTTTCGCTTGGAATTTATATTTCAAATAGATTGCTATTCAAAAGGAGAAAAAATATTGATTTTAATAAATACTTGAAATAAATTGAAATAATGGATAGGTGATGCATAATACGGATAACTAAGCAATTAAAGCGTGGTTAGGTTTAAATAAAATATTTTTAAACAACAAAAATAACCAAGCAACATAAGGAAATAAATTTTTTAAATGGCAAAATTAATTAACCTTTTAATTTTTAGATTTAATACAAATTTAAAACCTCAGTGGCTTAATTTTACATGAATGTGGGATTAAATTTGTCACCATAAAAGCGATTGATTTTCATTCTCCGAAACACAACTTGGAAGATGACTTTCTATACGTTTTATATTATTTTGGCGACTGGCTAAAGACTCAGTTTTTTTATCTTCCTCTGATCGTGCTCATAAATGAAAAATCGATTGTGAGCTATATAAGTTTTATCTTAGAATCGTGTAGTGTTAAAAGTATTCGCGCGAATGAAAGACAACACAATTTTAGGACAACGTTCTTGATGTGACTACCTAAGACTTGCTTTCTAACTCTCATATTTCTATTATGTCAATTTGCTTCGTAACCAAGATACCTATAACAAATTCTTCACTAAGGCCCCGTTTGATTACCTATATTTTCCTAGGAAGTTGGAAAAAAATTTACATTTTCCACATTTTGTGGTGTTTGATAGCGAAAGTTTTCCCCGGAATTTCTTTTCCCTCCCCACCCCTCACGCGCCACTTTTCTTGTTTTTTAAGGAAAATGTTTTCTCTTGTTTTTGGTGGTAATTCCAATTGGAAAAAATTATAGACACAATGGTAAAAAGGTTTATCAATTTTATTGACAATTTCCATGCAAAACAAAGTCAAACGAATGGTATTCGGTATGGTAATTTTTTTAATTTTTTATTTTTTTGGCAATTGGAACAAATTATAGACCAAATGGTAAAAAAATTTATCACTTTAATGAATAATTTCTATAAAAAATAAAGTCAAACGGATACCAAATTTTCAACATTTTCCAAGTGAAAAATTATACCAATCAAACACAATTAATTACAATTCTCGGTAAAATAAATTCTAGGTAATTCAATTCCTTGTAATTCATTTTTTTTCCACCCAAATTTCACATTTGCAATCAAACGGACCCTAGCTAAAGTTAATATAAAGACGTGTATTACATACATTTTCTCATGCTTGAAACAAATTTCTAAACAGTTGAGAATTAGAATCCTAATTCTATACGCTTGCAGTAATAAAAATAAAATTAACAAGTTATAAAAATTTGTATCAATGTGAGATTACGTCATATTTTCACCGCCATAGTAATTTACAAGAGAAATCGTACTCCGCAAATTCTTTGTATTTTTTATATAACCTCTATAAAACCCTAACGATAGCTCCCGATTCGTACTTTTTATCAACAAGTGTGGGGAAGACTTGCACGACGGTGTAAATACACATCTATATGGGTTTGAAATGTTAAATTAAGTCAATGTTGAAGAAGAAAATTATATAAGAAATTCTTTTAATTCTCCTGTTTCATTGTACCAAACACATCATTTTAATTTAATTTAATTTAATTTTTCTGCAGTTGACCATGAAAATTTTTAATTCTCTTTTATTTAATTCTATGCACTATGTGCATAATTAATTTCTTTAATATGATTTTATTACTTATTAAATGACATTTTAAACTTCAAATGCTCGTATCACAAAAAATAATAATAATAATAATAATTGGAAAGTGGGATGGGATGCTGAGCAACCGGATACTTGTGCTATCGGTTATAAGGCTACTGTTACGGCGGCTGTGCTATTGGTGAAGTCAATGCTTAAACAATGACTTGTGTAAGAAATTAATTTTTTTTTCCCTATTGCTTGGTATTGATTAAAATCAAAATTTAAATTAAAATTAAAATCAACAATCAATACTGATCACATATTTCATTGATCCCACAAATTTTCAACCACACATTTTATTAACTTTTATAAAAAATATATAAATTTCATCTCGATTGTAATAAAGAATATAGAATGAGATTTATTAATCCAAACTATTTACTCAAAATTGCTTAGTCTAATTTTACGGGAATCGAAGCTGTCCCTATTTTATCTTAATTTTGATTCACATTTAACTTTAATCACTTTGTTAGCTTCCCTTAATAAATTAACATCCAGTTCTAATGCAACGTTAATCATAATAGATCAACTAGTACATGACAATTAATTTCAATTTTGAGTACTGAACTTTCGTGAAAATCTCAAATGAGCCACTTATATTAATTTGTCACGATCAAATAATTGAACTCATTATCCACTTCATTGTAGTGTTATATTTGTGAACTTTTCGATACCTAGGCTCTGAGTGCAAATTAAATACATCGCTATTATTTAATTATATGAGCGGACAAACTTATTTGAAAATCGATGGATAAATTTCAAATTAACCGAATCAATTGATATGGTCTAGCTCTAACATTGATATTTTTAAACCCACCGAGTATACTTTAGTCATTTAAATCTATTAGTATCTCAGCCTTCACGTAAATTTATTAAAATTCAATGTTTTTGTTTGTTGTATAATATTCGAAAGTCACAACTTACAACTCCGTCGCATGGATTATATTTTCAATTTCTTCTATATTATACCACAAAATTCTTGGAATTTATATTGTCAAACAAGTATATAATTTTATTCTTATTTGCTAACTTGTCACCTCGATAGGGAAAGAATTCCATTCAAGTGGGCATGGTGGGGTGGGTCGAGGCGACTATCGCACTTGACAAAAACATTTGCGTCCAATCTACAAAAGATGTTACGTTCCAATATTACCCTATTTTTCAAAACTCATTTATTTAAAAAATTCATTTTTAATCACAATACCACGAGATCCACAATTTTTATTAACTTTTCAATCATATATTTCATCGACTTTTATTAAAATATACTAAAAAATTATTTTTAACCATTCCAAACAAGGGCTATATAGTTTATCTAAGGGGTATTTTTCTTTAAAAAAAGCGATAAGATAATAATAAGTAATAAAAATGAAAAAAATTATATTATCCCGTGTTTGAGTCTCATTTTTTTAGAATGAATTTTGTCAAGTGTATTATTTTTTCAAAAATTGTGTGATTAAAAAGAAAAGAAGAGTTGAATTTACGTGTATAATTTTATTATTGAAAGAATATATAGTAAAAAAAGAACTTCAAAAAATTAATTTTCTAGAATGAAGTTAAAAATTTTGAGGTTATTGTCTAATTTTTCCTTTACAAAGGACATGGGTTAGTTTGCAGGAGGGGTGCTACACGTACGTGGCCACATGGTACGTGTAGAATTTTTTTAGTTTGCAGTTGGGGTTTAGACTATGGAGAAATTCTCACAAGACTTTTCAGAATCTTGGAGCCCTATTTTGGAAAATACTTCTGGGGACCCAATTCTTTCTTTATCTTTTCAATTTTTTTTTTAAATGACTTTGTTAGCAGGGAGACGTAAGTATGAATCTTAACATATTTCAAGTTCGTGACCAAGTATGGGGGAAACAATTCTTAACTATCGGTATTAAAAAGAAAACACACGAATTGTAATGCGATAAAGGTGCGATGTTATTTTCTTAATAAAAATGGCTCCCTCCTAGGCCAACTACAGAATCGAGACTTCATTAGTTTAGCGACTTGAGACCTTGACTCATCTTCATCCTCATCCTAACTCTAACCATGGGATCTCTGTGCGGCCACATTTTTGGGAGCTCTTCTTTTACCCATGTATCCCATTTCCTTGTCCCACCCCTTGTTTTTTTGGTGTCTAGAACAAATTTTGAAGAAACTTAAAACTAATAAATTAAATTTTTTTACTAATTTGTACACATAGCCCTATAGGTGTACGAGTGGCGGCCATCCGTAGGCGAATTTGAAACTCCATTCCACATGTACAATTCCCTTGTACAGTTAGATTTCTTTAAATTAAATTATTTACTATCACGAATAATGTTGTTCGAACATGCTCAATGACAGAAAACTTTTTAACAGGTTGATTTGGCAATCTTTGATTGACAATTTTTATAGGCGTGCTCCTTGTCCCGGCTCAATGACCGGGACAAGGACAGTTTGCGCCACCCTATTGGAGGGGAGGGGGGGCCCAACTGGGTTTTCCAATTTTTTATTTAACTTTTTTTAACTACCAATGAAAATTTGTCAAGTTTATCCGTGCATAACAATCTTTCGTTAAATCTATTATTTAATGTAGCAGAACTGTACTATCATTCTCCTTCCCCATCTTGGTCCTCGTTAACATATTCACTCAATATTTTAGTACACCAGTAAATTCATAATCAAAAAGTAATATATCCAAGCCAAAATCATCCTCGCCACTTCCAAACAATTTCAGTCTGATTTTGTAGTGTAATACATGATGATGTACTCCATGTCGTATCAGGCTTGGAGTGAGTTCACACTACACGCTTCCTACATTTGATCTGCGTTTTCATCCCTTCAAAATTCACACCTTTCAGTTAGTACCTAGCACTTAAAACAAATACTATTCTCTTACCTTTTGACTATGAAAAACTCCCAATTTACTTTTTTCATGCGTCCTTTATTGTTCTGTAAAGCATAACCAGCCAACTAATCCCCAAAGAACAGCACCATTAATTTACGTATTTAGAGATAAACCTTAAACGCCAAGAAAAAATAACTCAAAAGTTACCTTAACAGATCTGCGGCCTTATCCTCGCATATTCTGCTACAAGGCTACGCCTTAAGAAGTAGGGTTTTACTTTTTTGCCAAAATCAATATTATAAGTAGAAAGTGTTGAAGGATTCTTTTTTTTTTTTCACAGCTTCTGCAGTTGGGTTTTTCAAGATTTAATTTTTACCCCGAGATTGTAGTATATTTGATTCTTGGATAATAACTTCAAGAAACGAGTTTCTTTTGGAAATGGATAAATCTTGTTGGGTACTTTTGCTTTTATGTTTATTTATTGAAGAATAATTTGGATTTATGAAGTGGGCTTTAGTTTTTCTCCAAGAAAATAAATTCACATCCAAGAAAAACTAAGAAAATAGTTCATTCTTGAACGGAGGTGGATTTTGTTGTGGCAAATATGATTCCCCTGTTCTTTTTGGTTGTCTGTGCTGAGGGTTTAGTGGCATTCCTTTTAGTGGTGAAGATTGGACCCCTGAGAGAACTGGTAATGAAGGGTTTAGATCAAGTGAAAATGAGAAGGGGTACAGTTTTAACAATTGCTGGTACTATTTTTGTCATCCTCTTTTCAAACCTTGTTAGCATACTCAAGATTCAGAATAAGGGTTCTAAGCTTGGTACAATGACACCAATGGATCAAGTACTTTGGAGGACCAATTTGCTAGAGGCTACTCTCATGGGTATGAATATGATCCTTATCAGTTTTGGTTCAATTTTATATATATGTTTCTTAATTTTTATCGTTGATTTTGGAATATGAAATGTGCTACTCAAATTGTTGCTTCTATAGTTGTTTCTTGGTACATTATGATTTGAATTGTGAAAAAATTGTGTTTCGATTCTATGTGTTTGATTTGAAGATTTTTGATTTGTGAATGTAAAATATGCTACTGAGTTGGTGGCTTACATGTGATGGATTTGATATATGTATTACTCGCTTGATTCGTTATCTAATTACAGTGAAAAGATTGTCTAGAGTTATCTACGTTCACAATTTTGGTTTTAGAGGAAGAATTACTTTTACACACTCAATGACTTTACCTTCAGTTAATAATCAGAGAGAGTAGGAAACCTGCATTAATGCTTTGGAGATGCCTGGTTCTCTATGTCTTCGAGCATTTATTCCTCAATCCACTGATTTGTTACTTCATATACCTCCCGACTCCCTTACTCTGGACGGAAAGAGAAAGTCCTTAGTCCATGCCAAATCAAGGTGGGTGGGGAGAGTACTTTATTTGTTTATTTCTTATTTTGTATCGACTTCATATCATCTGTGGAATTGCCATCCTCCAGGTATCAGGTTGACTGGGATGGAAATAATTTATTCACGGACATTTAGCTTTGGTTACTCATTAACAACCATTTTCTCTATGTTACGTGGATGAGCGTCTGAGACAACAATGCTAAATTTGTGTTTGAATTGAAGCGATCGTGAGAAAGGGGGTGGAGTATAATTATAGAGAGAGTGAGATGAAGGTCTGGTGGGGTTTTAAGGTCTCAAAATGAAAATTGCGTTAACAAATAGTTATGAGTCATCCTTGAACTGAACGTTTCTAATAAGAAACGGACAAGATGAGCAGGGGCATAACCACCTGAGGCTGCCCTCACTGGGTTTTGGAAAAGAAATAATTGATATAGAAATTTGTTGGTTTGTGCAATACACCAGCAGAAAAAGGAAGCATAAAAAGGAAATGAGGAAGAAGGTGCAAGAGGCATAAAGCCCTTTTAATTAGCAGAATACAGTTGGGTTCTAATTCTGTGGTTGATCGAAGACAAATTGAGGTGGGTTTGGCTGACGAAATAGGTGTGGGCTCTAAGTTTGAATTTTTTGATTCAGCCATGTTTATTGCTTTGATGAGCGATGCCAAGAGAGAAGATAGATATTCAGGTCGTTGAAAGAAATCTTCACCCCCACATAATTTGCAGTCAGCCAAATCCTTTGTAAAATATGCGCTGTGAGTTTTAAGGAAAGTATGATTGTGCATTGATTGAGAATAAAAGAGATATAATTTATATATAAATTATACTCAGAAGTAAACTACTGAAGGTTCACTTAGATATTTTTACATAAACAGGACTGTTTGGCTAGACTAAAGAATGTTGTGGCCAACTTTCAATATCTTCACCCACCACCATATATTGAATACGATTAGGCACAAGAACGAACGATCTTTTATCTCACGTCTCTATTTCTCAATCTCGTGTTGTATAATGTATCAAATATGCAAAGTATAAAAAGAACAATTTATATAAAAAAAATTGTAAGATATTCGCAATTCTTGTGTTAAAACTTTGTTTTTAATATTTTTTTTTTATTTAAGTTATGTCCCCATAGGATCGTAGTCGTAGATCCGCCACTGAAGATGAAGCCTAGAGTCCAGTCAGAAAGGGAGAATGAGGACACGAAATTGACCAATTATGAGTTAATTTCTTATATACTCTCATAAGCGCTTCAGGGTGCTAATAGATGAAGATGTATACTAATTTAAGTACTGCAATCTTGACAATTTCAATTGTAACGTGTGTTATCTACCCCCCCGAGAGCCGTGTTCTCCAAACTCACTTGCCTTGAGTGTGTGCATAACATTATCTGCTCTGCATACTTCCTAAAGGTCTTGTTTTGCTGGTGTTTGGGAAATGTAATGTTTAATCTCATGCTATTCTAAGATATTGATATCAACCACTGTATGGGTTTATCTTATTCTGATGTTCCCCATGCTTTCGTTTAGTACCTGTCGAACTTCAAATTAAATAAAAACTAGCTGCGGCTGCTGCGGCTGCTAATTTGGTGTGCATGTTTAATTTAGTTGAACATTGGCATTTCTTTCTGGATGCAGCCTCTCTTTTGTTTCTTGACTCGCCTGAGCCCCGAAATTTGTTATTGTAATAGAAGTAGACCTGGTTTCTCTGTACTTTTTTTTTATATACCCAATCTCGTTCTTAGTAAAATTGAGGTCAGCCCCATCGAATCCATTTTCGCCACTCCTTTAGCTTAACTTTTAGATCTACTAACACGCATTGTACGTTATTATAAAATGTTTTATAAGTGCTGTAAAAGTAATATTTGAATATGCATAAATGTTAATTAATTTATAATTAATACCAGAGATTATATATGTGACAATAAATGTTAAATCAATTATTTAATTTCCAATTAAGTAAAATTGAATGTTAATTAGCATTACATAGACTTGAATAATGAAATTTATTCTTGAATGTGAAATTCTAATTAACTTATAATTAGAATTAATAACGCTAAATGAAGATGAATATTAATTACATGAATATGAATGTTAATTAATTGAGAATTAATAATAAAGAATTCATACATTCATAAAAGCAAACGGGTAAAATGTATTAGTCAAATTTATATGAAAATTGATGGTGACTAAATGATTAAATAAATTAAATACATATTGAAAACGAAAATTAATGTATTATTAAAATAATTGAATTATATTAGGATTAGAATTGTCCAAAAAATGATTCTCATTTGATGTGATATTTAATATATTATAGATTAGAAGATCCAAAGCGACTATTTGCAAGCACAACGCGCCATTTTTTGTTGTGGTCTCTCCATCTCCTCTTTTTTAACATAATCTAGTGACATTGCGTTCATTTTTTGTGATCTCCACTTAAGTTCTCGTTTTCTTAATTTATCGTCAATTAGTGTCATCTTCACTTGTTTGCTTAGTTTTCCATTTCTTATCTTATTATGACCATACATCTATTTGCTCATTTCTGCTATATTCGTCTCATGTATTCAGAACCTTATGTGAATTTCTTACCATTTATTATGAAATTAATGTCTGCTCATTGCTACTGAATCAATTGCTAGTCAAACAACCAAATTATGTTACTAATAATGTTATATAATTTTCCTTTTGATATTTAAGCTTTCAAATGATATTCATTTATTTCATATTCTTCAAAATGTTATATATAGTTCTGCTTCTGCTGTCTAGTCTTTTAACTGTCTGAACTTGATCTTGTAGGGTTCTCTCTCTTCCTTGCGTTCTTAATTGATAGAATGCACCATTATCTGCGGAAATTGATCAAACTTAGGAGTAGTTCTGGAGACTCGAAACAAGAAGTCGGGAGGCTTGAGAAAGAAAAGTTGCAACTGAAGGAAAAGGAAGAGAAAGCTGCTGAAGAAGTAAAAAGATTACAGAAAGAAATCTCTAGTTTGACGGACAAATTGAATAAGCATAAGTCGGAGTCTGCAGAAAAAGACAAGAAGGTCGAAACAGTTGAAGCTCATGTTGTTGCTCTACAGAAACAAGCTGCAGATCTGCTTCTAGAATACGATCGTTTATTAGAAGATAACCAGAATCTTCAGAGCCAAGCTCATGGTTTCCGCAGTTGATTTTTCAGTGTTCACGTAGAAGGGATTTTAACGGCAGGGTTTAGCCGGTTCATCCAATATTGTTATAGTTTTTTCAAACTGTCATCCTGATTTTGGTTTCTCCGATCCAATTTTAGGATATCTGTTTCGGTTTTTCCCAATCGAGTAGTTGATTATGCGTATGAGAAGTTCACTTGTAATGTTCTTTTATTTCTCAGAATGGATAGATTTTGTTTGAAGAACTTTTGGCTCTTGTTGGATGGGCATTTGATATCCCTTTCTCAATGATTTGTCATATTGGCTAGTTTCATAGGTTCGATTGAACATTTATAGAATCTTCTTTGGCTTTCGTTGAACCATATATTAAAAATGTAAGGACAAAATCGTCAAATGAATGTTTTGCACTCATCTACACTTCATGAATATGATGATCCTGCAAACGGATCGAAGCTCGTATATTTGTCTGCACGACAAACCTTCAGATACAAAATTTTGTTTCAAAAGTTGCATTTAACCTACGATTGAAATTCTGTTTTTATGAATATCACAGGTAAGAGTGCCAAGAAATATAAGGACAAGCGTAGCTTCCATTTCTTCAGAGATCTAAAGCTTAAATTTCATATAAATGCAAGAATCTAGTTCAGTAAAAATCGATTCCCATTCAAGACTATGCAAGGATATGAACTTGACACGAAAAGTCTGACCTTTGCAGTGTCAAGTTCAATTCTTTTTCAGACGCCAATTTCTATCTGAATTGAATTAACAGGGGTGGGTTAAGATACAGCTCCAAGAACACAGTTATAGAAGATCGATATGGAATGTATATATCAAACGACTAGGAAACCAATTTAACAAAATAAAGTAACTAATCACTACGAACTTAACGTTCTCCAATCTGTTTTGCAAATACAAAGATCATTCCAGTTACTTGATATTAAATTGAAAATTACCCCATATACCAGACTTGCAGCATTTAAAGATCGACCGGTAATCAGAGAGAGGAATGATCAATAAGATACCAAATAACCTCATTCCACTCGGATATCAGACTTTCGACTCCAGTGCTAGAAGTATCTTCTTTCTTGGACCCTGAAACCATATAAGCAACCACCCCCATGAAATTGAAATTAATAATTGGAAGAAAGTCGATAATGCAAGGAAATGGAAGTCCCTTCTTGGCGTAAAGACTAGCTGATGCCATCTAAGTATGCTCTAGGTTTAGAAAAATTATCGAGATCAGCTCTGAAATATGGGACTATTTTAAATATGTAATGAGAATTAAAAGTAGGCAACTCGCTCCTTGAAGAAGTCAGAAGAAGATAAAATACTAGCATATTCAATAAAACTCTCTCTCTTCTCCTCAGCCCATTCCAAACATATTCCACAATTCTAAAGTTCAATCATTCTTATTCTACCTAGCATCGGATATTTAAATTGGCAAGAAACACCCGAAATTTAAGATTACTAGCATAAAGTAGTAATCATCATCGTGCTTAATAACATTGTTAATATTCTTATTATGATTACTAGTATTCTGGTTTATTCAATATTTTCTAGCTATATAAATTGAACTTAAAACAATGTTTGGCCAACCAAAATTTCATATGATTCACATGTTGGGCCAACCAAAATTTCATAATTACTAATAGTTATTTATTTTAGTTAGAAAGGATGGTTAACTATATAATAGAAGAAAAAGAATTACAATAAAAATGTAATACTCCTTCCGTCCCATAAAGATAGTCATATTTCTTTTTTCACACATATTAAGAAAATTTAGTTAATACAATTGAAATAATAAATTTTACTATCATTTTTCCTAATATTACCCCTACATTAATGTAATCAATATTCAAGGTAATTAAATTATGCACGTAATGTTCAAGGTAATTAAACTATTCTTGGTACTAATCATTGTTTAATGCAAGAATCAAGATAATTGACATTCTAAAGTCATCCAATACAAATAAATAAATGTCATGAGAGATGATTTTTTTTTTAGTTTTTAATTTATTATTACAATTGAATAATAGAGTGATTTACATTTATAATAATAAAGCACATTAAATAGGGGCATGTAGGAAACTAATATATTAACTACATTCTAAAATAAGAAAAAAGACTATAATTTGGGAAAGACCAAAAAGAAAAATAAGACCATCTTTATGGGACGAAGGGAGTATCAAATATGTTCTCATCACTTATTTTCTTAGCATGTCTAAGAAAATTTTAAAACAATTACTCATCACTAACCCAAGACAAACAGAGATGTAAGCCAACCCTTAAACCACATGTATGACGACCAGTGTTACATTTATGATAATCCTTATCACAATCTTAAATCATTATTCGGAAAATGGATTATAGGTTACTAAGGATGCAAGTGTTGATTTACTTGTCATGGGAGCTCAAAATGCCAGGAATGTACATGGTCTAATAATGGCCAAGCCTGACAATACAACCCCAAAGTAAAAAGAGAAAATAACAGAGCTCTCCCGAGGAAATCCATTAAACCCAACCTATTAATAACAATGATTGTGTTGATTCGTATACCTCAAGGCTCAAACTCAGCTCATTATTTGACTAGCTGACGAAGCTCGAGCCAGTTTAAATCTGGTCCGTTTAATGATTCTAGATCCAAAAGCTCCCATTGACTCAAAACCTTCCAAATAATTTTTTGACAGTTGACTTTCCAAATGAAACCACCAAACCAGGGGGTCAAATCTCTCTTCACCTGATTTTCCTTCTCAAAAACCGACCTATATCCACTCAGTTTTCAGTAAGAGAATATGGTCAGCGGTAGAATATAGCTTAGGCAAAACAGAAGGAAAAGGAAAGAAAGAGAAAAAAATGACAACCGGGAGAAAAATCAAGAAGAAATTTGTTTAAAGGAATGCCAAGTGAGAGATGAATCTTGGAAATAGTTGAAGAGTGACCAGATTTTCAGCAATAGCGCCCAAGACCTTAGCAATGATATGTTCGGCAACAAAGATAAGAGAAAAACTGCCAATTATATAAGCTCATCCATCTAAGAATATGAACAAGAGGAAAGCAAAACAAACAGTGCATAATTAAAAGGAATACTTCAATTCTGAACAAAAGTAATGAACTTAGTCGTGACACTAAGTGTTAACAGAGACAATTTGATATAACAGTGGAATCTTGAATGCTCACCATTGGTATTCCCAAAGCTTTCAGGTCTTCATCACCCATATGTACTAGGGCTGTTATATCAACCTGCCAAAAACGACGGAAGTGCCTAATTAAATAATTAATGACCTTAGCCCATATATACATAAACTAAAACAATAGATCCACGTACTTCTTCAGCCTGAAATGTAATTGAATATTTCTCGAGACCAAGGGACTGCAGGAAATTATCCACTGATTCAGTCTGCATTGAAGATGTGACCTTTAGGGGTGAATACATAATTGTAAATTACATCATTGTTGTTGTGCAATTCAGTATAACCCCCCACCCAACACACTTTTTTTTTTCCTTCCAGAAACCGGGGGGGAGGGGGGGAAATCATTAAATATAAAGGAAGCAATCAGATAAGAGAAGACGTGGTATCAATCCTGCCTTCTGCTGAGTCTTCTTTTCAGAACCTGGGCCAGCAACTCTTTTGGTATCTGGCACAGTGGCTTCAGCTATGGCACTTTTCCTAGTAGGTTTACTGACGTCAGGAGCTGGCTTCGACCTCGGCTGCAGAGGCTTAGCTTCCACTGCCCGAGAATATAATGAACCGGAGAGCTTCTCCCGCAGATCCCTTGTTCCTCCTGATATGGACACCCTCTCACTTTGGGAACCTTGCTCGATGCTCTTTCTTTGGAGCTTCAAGCGAAGATCTTTCACACCAACTCTGCGGTCTACGCAGGCCATTAACTCAATATTAAAGCTGCATAACAAAAGTAAATAGAGCAACAATATATTTCTTGCAAACTAAAGCAACATAAACACTGTATACTTGTAACTTGAGGTTCATTCTCCTCAAAAAGATCATGTTCCCATTTGTCATCATCTTCTCTTTGCCTGCACAAGAAATAATTTGCTAAATAAAAAGTGTTTTTTATCAGTAAATGCAAAAAAGACTCCCATATTGTTTAATACTACTCCCTAGAGATGGTGCTCTGGTTCATTGGCTAGGTGAACAGATGTTTAACGTAATTAACTTAACACTCCCTTTCCATGGAATATGTACTGGCTCTTATACACCTCAAATTATTATCAGGACTTAATATCCTAAAAAAGGGCACCAAAAAAAGGATTATTAGTTTTCTTTTTTCTATTCTGAGTTCTGAATATTAGAAACTATGCATTTTGATCTTACATTATCTTACCAATCCCAAAAATGGGAGTGCATAAAAAAAGAAAGAAAACAGTAAAAGATTCCAAATATTTAACATCAATATTTCTTCTTCCCATTACAATTAGTAAACAACCCCAAATATAAATTTCCGGCCACTTTTGACAGATCGGTAACTATATAACTAAAAAAACCTCATCGAAACAATATAATGCTTAACTAATATGAAAAAAATATACAGTTTTCTTAAGCAAGACAACGCAAAGCCAATGCTAAAAACTTATAAGCAAATCAATTCAAATCATAAAACAACAATACAAGACAAGAATTTCGTGTAGTTAGTTCACAGACATAGATAAGCATGTCGATAAATGAAAAGAGATGACCTCTTGCCGGAGACAAGCCTCCGTCGACCAGAATCGGCGGCTGAATTGCCGTTGAGCCTATCCTTAATCGACCTATTAGCCTGGGCCTCCGCCTCCACTCGATCAGCATACATCGCGTGATAGTCACTAAAACTCGCAGGACCAAACCCTAAACCTATCTCTAATTAAGGTGTGTGTACGAAATCCAAGGAATTGAAAGAGGAAACGAAAAGAAACCAAAGAGTGGGTTTTAGATTTTTATTTGTGAAAGAGAAACAAAACTGTACTGTGCGATGCGATGTGGATACCAGATTGGAGTTCGAGTTATGGAGTCATCCCATTTTCCCTTTATTAAGCGGAATAATAAAATAATTATTTCAAGAGGAATTCTTAATTTATCAATAAATGAATAATTTATTGATAAATGAATAGTTATTAATTTATAGGATATTTTATATTTTTATAACTTGTATTATATTTTCCTATAATAATGTAAACACAAAAAAAAGGCACATACATACATACATTCAAGAGAAAGCGTTAATGTACATGGCTTAAAATTTAACATCTTGAATTATTAAGGGGTTGTTCTCTTTGTGTTTCTGTTTTGTGTTTTGAGTTTTGAATTCGTTTTGTGTTTTGAGTGTTCATTTTGAGACTGTTGAAAATGTGTTCTTTTTGACATTTTGAAAAATTGTTTTGAAAACACAAAAAATGCGTTTTGAAAATTTTGACTTGATTATAATTGAAAACACACAAAATGACACGACAAATTTGTCATTTTGTGTTTCCTTCATAATTTTTTAGCTTGTTTTCAAAAACGCGTTTTCGAAAATGGGAAAGAGAACGCGTTTTCGTTATTTTGAAAAATCGAAAACAGAAAACAACTTGAAAATGGTAAAGAGAACATGCCCTAATTGTTTAAGTTATTTCATGTATATAAGGAATAAAATTTATACAATAATTAGTTTTAACTTAAGATTCAACCATTTCAAATTTCATCACTTTTTCTACTATGACGTTTTATTTGAAATGAGGTAAAAAAAAAAACTGCAAGATTTAGTCAAATGAAGACATTAATATGATTGATGTTGAGCATCTTATAAAGTATTCTGCTGAAAATGACGCGATCATGAAATCTCATGCTAATGAAAATATTATTCAAGGAGTACTCAATACACATATCAATGATGATCATGATCCAAATGATAATAGTATTTTACCAATCTTTTTTTTTTTTTTCAAAATAGGCATTTCAGCAGTCGTAATCTTAAATAATTAATTTGTACAAAATGAAAAAAATATGTCAAATATGGTATGTGCATTGCAAAAAATTAAGAGTGAAGTTGAGTTTGGTTTGGATAAAAAAAACAAAAGATTTTAAATACATATTTTGAAAATGAGACAAATTGGAGAAAATATTGTCAAAAAAACTATTTGTCCTTATTTTTACAAAAATAAAAATATAATAAAAAACTATTTATCCTGACCATCTTATGTCATCGCCACCTTTATGACGTCTCTCATGACAACATGTGAGAAACATAACGTCAACATCTCATTGTCAACCAATCAAAAACTAGCAATGATTACATATGAGGCAGGCAATCATGACCTAAACCTCAACTATGACCTAGACAACATGATGGTATGATAGATCAACCTCGATAGCCAATAAAAAACCTCAAATCAAGGAAATGACACACACCTCAAGAGAAACATTGTAGTTGATATGATTTTGGGTAGCTAAGACAATTGTGGCAAAGGTCTATCAAAAGAAAACTTGGTCCCTTCGCTAGAGAACTCAATGCATTCTCTCCAATTCACTTAAAACTTCAATCAATGAAATTAGACTTTAATTTTCACAAATTCAAGCAATTACTCTATCAAAATCCAATTAAGTTGATTTAAATTCGTCACATCATTTTTAGTTATCAATAATATATTAGTTTTCGAATCTTAGGCGGAACTTATAAATGAAAAACCATAATATGATTTTATGTAAATTTTTGATGGAAAAATAAATGAATACCAATACAAATTTATAAATATAATTGTACTAAGAAGAAAAATATAGTTTCTAGGTAGGAAAACAGGGTTCAAAGGAGTGTTCTAAGTAATTTTTTTTTTATATAAAATAGATAATATTGAATCCTACTAAATAAATGTGTAAATGAAATGAACGCGTTCCTCTTACTTAAATAGATGCATGAACAATGTTGGGCCGTCAGGGAGGGTTCACAATAGGGGGAGGGGGGATTTTTTTTTCTTTTTTAATTCATATGGGTCCCGTATGAATCCACCACAACGTGAGAAGATGTCAACAAAAGTGTCATTTTTTTCTATCAAAATGGTTTAATCGATAGATGCATAGCAATAATGATACTTCCCATAGTTGTCATGAAAGGATCTCACCAAAGCTCTTGCCTCACATGATCAAGATTGATCAAGTCAAAGTATTGACTGTACACGCATACATAAAAAAAATGAATTTGCTATCTCGTTTCTCTTCTATTTAGTCAATTTTTTTTTTTCAAACTCATTTTTAATTCATTTTTATTTTTTTTAATTACTTATTTACTATTTCAAAATTTAATTTTCCAGAAAATAATCCTTTTTAATGGAAGGCAAGCGTATGCTAAACTTGATGATGCTGGGGAAGTGTGAGAAATTAATGTATTTGACCTGGTCAATTATGCTTTTTAAGTTATTCATCAAAAAGTCTATATTACCCTTAATGAAATTGATTCTTATATATAGCAAAATATATCATCACTTTTTAGAATAAGTCTAAAACTATCCTTATCTTATTCTGAATTTCAAAATATAAATCAATTCTATGACTTAATAAGTTAGAATAGTCTTTTAACATATTGTTCAAGTTTATTATATTCTTCAGAATTTATATTTTCTACTTATGAAATAATATCTGTTATTTTTTCTAACAAATTTTTAATAGATTATCTAATCCTTTTATTGTATATCCTGGTATCCTAGATATCAAAATAATATAAACATGCAAACATTATAACATATGCTCCATGTGATTCTCTAAGATCTCAGAAAAATTCATTCTAATTTTAGCAAGAAATAATGGTTTTACCTCAGTTTTGATCTAGATTTTTATTCTTAGAACCGAGCGACCTTCGAGCTCTGAATATGCGAACTACTCCCTTCAACGGCCTCCTACCTTCACTGAATTTTTGTTATTTCAGCTTCTTGCTCTCACTGTTTATTTTTTAAAGAATAAATCTCTATACTTCAATTAAAGAAAAACTATCTTTATTGCTAAAATAAGAAAGAAAATTTTCTATTAGATCTTTCAAGAATCTATAAAAAGAAAAGTTTACAAACTCAAGTCTTTTTTAGAGGATTGGAATGAGAATGATCTATTCCAAATCGATACAAGATTGGTATGAAGGACAGATGAATTTGGCTTTCTCACAAGTTGAGTGCTCCGTTCCTTCTCACTTTTTTCTAGCCCGAAAGCCTTTATTTATACATCTATATGAGGCACAATTATTAAGCCTCTTATATCATTGCTTACATCATTTACATCAATAATTTGCGTTTTCATTAAGGGTACACCTGCCTCTCCATTATTATATGCATCTTTCTTCTTTATATCACATCTTCTTTATCTCCAGCTGTCTTCATTTATCTTTGTCGGCATGTGAGACAATCCCTCGGTCTGCATGCCTCTTGAATTGGTATAGGGCTCCCATTGATACGATTGGTATCAAATTTTTCAATGTATTTTTTTAAGATTGTTGATTTTTTCCTTTCCATTTGAAACTTTTATCATAAAGATTTTTTGCAATGTTATAAAGAACTTCCATCTCTAAAACTCTTTGGGATTTTATCCACGACTTGGTAATTTTTGGCATTGTCTTTTTATTTTGACCGACTTCAATTTGGAAATCTTGGCCAACACATCCAATTGTAATAATATGTTCAGCAGGAAAATATATCTTTCCATCAACATGGACTTATTAAGTAAAACTTTATGTAAATAGAACTTCCATGAGCAAATTTTGACACTTTGGATTTAAATATATCATCAAAATTTTCAATTTCTTTTAGATCTTTTCTAGGGTAGATCAGATCTAAGAATCCATAATCTGCTGTTATTTTGACCGTCGAGGGGTTTGTATTTTTTGTGATGATTAATCTTGGGTAAACATGATCTCCTGAAAATATGAAATATGATTCATTTTCTTTTAGTTCATAGAAAAATTTAGGAAATGATATATATTCTTCTTCTTTTGTTGATAAAGGGATATCATCATCTCCATCTGCTCTGATTCTGATAACCTTTGTATGTTCATCGCTGCTTTTTAAGGCCACCTTTCGAGGACTTGTCATATCTCTTTTGATATTGATGGGTCCACTACTGCTTCCATCATGTAATGTACCAATTTGTATTTTTGTTATTCCCTGTTTGATATCAATTGGTATTCCATGTTTGGTATTTAATGACTCAAATTGTGAAGTAATATTATCAATTCTGTCACTCAATTTTTTGGTATAGTTGGAATGAGAAATAGACATATCAACCAACAATTTAACATTTTGTTGGGGCGTATCTACTAACTGTTCAATTCTAATTTTCATATCACCAGCTTCCTCCATGAGGAATTTCATTTGCCTCTTGGCGTTTATCAATGAGATTTTGATATCATCCATATCCAAATTCGACATTTCTGCTTAGAAGTCAGGAAGATAATTATTTACACTTTTAATATGAATAATATCAAAATTATAAAAAGATAANTCAAAATTATAAAACGATAAATATGCTTGCCATCTATGTAATCTTCTATATTGAGGTTCTGATGGTAATTTATTCTTGACTAATCCTGCACCTTGAGAATTGTCAGTTTCAACAATGAATTTTTTAGATAATAAAAATAATTAAAACTTTTTTATTCCCCAGATAATTGCTAATAATTCTTTTTCACGAGCAATATAATTTATTTCTGCTTGATTAAAGGTTTCCCTAGAATATCTGCATATTTCATTCAAATCTGTTTTTAATATTGCTATCCAATATTTATCTGAAGTATCAGTATTAACAACTAAATTATCTTATTCATTTGGTAATCTTAATTTTGGTAGATTTTTATATTCTTCTTTTAATGATTTTACTACTTCTGTGTGTTCTTCACTCCATCCTTTAGTATTTGTCTTTATAAGTAAAACCTGAACTTTATGTCTCTTTCTTGAAAGATTTTCAATAAATCCTTCTGCACAATTTAAATATCCTAAAAAAATTTGTATTTGTTTTGTTGATTCTAATTTATATGGGAAACTTTCTATCTTTTAGATATATGAGTTTGCAATTTTATCCCTCTTTTATCTATTGATAATCCAAGAAAGTCAATTTCTTGTTTTCTATTATAGATTTCTTTTCTGAAAGAACAATTCCTTCTTTTTTTACATTCATTTATGAATTGTATTAAATTGTTCCTATGTTCTTCTTTATTATTATAACATATTAATATATAATCTATATATACAATTAAAAATTCATTAAACTTTTTAAATATATTATCCAATTTTTTTGATATATTTGTGGTGCATTTTTTAGATCAAGGGGCATTACTAACTATTCATATTTCCCTTGAGATGTACTAAATGTTTTATATTGTATACTCTCTTATTCCATTTTGACTTGTCAAAATCCTGATTTACAATCAAATTTAGAATAATATTATTTTCCTTTTGCAAGATTTATTAGGACTTCCTTATTTGGTAAAAAATATCCATCAAAATTAGTATATTTATTTAATTCTTTATTTAATTTATTACCATTCTGGCTTTTCTTCTAACTTGTTCAAAATGTTTCATTACCATAAAAGTTGGACTGCTATGGGGTCCATTACTAGGTCTAATTAGTTTTTGTTCTAACAGATTATTTATTTGGGTTTTGAATTCTTGTATATCGTATGGTATACATCATTGGTCTTACTCTTATAATAACATTTTCTGTTAATTATATCTTAGCTTTATGATGATGTGGTTTCCAAAATAACAATGAGTTTTCTCCATAAATTTTCTCCAATTGTTCTATGATTTTTTCTATATTCACTTATATTCCTGTTTTTAGAACATTTCTGTATAATATTCTTCTATTTTTTGTTTCATTATGTATGGTTAATTTTTTCTCTCATTTATCACCAAGTTGGGCTGGCTGAACTATATAAGGTCTAAATTCTCTTGGAATTTTTAATAAATGTGCACAATGTGTTTGTAACATTATCATGTAATTATTTTACTTATAATATTGAAATTGTTGTATAAAATTGTTTCCTAATAATATATCACTTTCTAGTTTATCATAATTATATACTCTGTTAACTATTATTTGTTTACTTCCAAGTATTATACCGATTTTATTAGCACTATTAATTATTTGGATACTTTCTCCTGTCACTCCTGTTATTTTTATCTTGCTATCATTATTCCATGATTTTATTAAGAAACTTTTGAATATTGTTATATCACTTCCTGTATCAACTAAAGCACATGTTGTTATATTTGTTTCTATAATAGTAACTTGTATATATACACTTAATGGAAAACTTATTTGATTATTCATTACTCTTTTTACATAATATAGTTTGATCAGTATGAGTTATATATAATCCTTCTCTTTTTATACTATAATTTTTTAATCCATTTAGGAAACTCATTCCTAATAATATATACGGGTTTATATTCATACTATCATTTATATAACATGGCATTGAAATATTAATTTTTGTCCATTATGAAATATATATCATTCTCTTTTTACACTATAATCTTCAAATCTATTTAAAAAACTCATTCCTAATAATATATGATGGTTTATATTCATACTATCGTCTATATAACATGGAACTGAAAGATTAATTCCTCCTATTTTTATTGGTACTTTAACTTCTAGTTCTGTTCTATGAGTTATTAATCATCTATTCTTAATTGAAGCTATATGATATTTACTAGCTCCCGTATCTATTAATATATTTGGTCATGTTATATATTATCTTTCATTAAAATATTCTCCTTCTATCTTCATATTTCCAGCATTTTTATGAAATTTTATTTCTTTTATATTACTAGGTTCTCCTATATGTTTTTTATTAGGTAGTTTAAGACTTGTTGATCTTTTAATTAGTCTTCCATCTTTAAATGTTATTTTATTATTATGATATTCTTTCTCTCTTAATTCTATTATTTCGGGTTTATTTCTTGTTATACTAAATTCATATTCTTCTGGTATTAAATTTATTTGTTTTTTTTGTTCTACTATTTTACTGATATCTTTATATTCCTTATGGATTTCTATTTATTGTTTCTTAGAATAAATATTCTCATAATTAGAATTAGTAAACGTATATAAAGCTCTATATTCTATAGTTATGATTTGATCTCTCAGTTGCATTATATCATTTCTATGTAATTTAAAATGTAAACCTAATACTTCATTAAAAATTTTATCTTTTAATGAGACACAATATTTTGGGTAACAGGTAAATATTAGTTTTTGGTATGCTAAGTTTCTTTCTATAGTCCTTAAATGACTATCTTTCAAGTTTATTATTCTTTCATCATGTAAACTTACTGTTAAAGGTGAATCTATTCCTTCTTTAAAGAAAGATTTAAATATTATTTGTATTCCTGCTAAATAAACATATTTTTTATGTGTTCCTTGAGTTGTTCTGACATTTATATCTTTTTCAATTTTATGGTATTAATTTATTGCTATTCTTACATTTCTCCATATTTTATCTAAAACTTCCCATTTTCCTATTTTCAAATCTAAGGATAATTTTTGTATTTTCTTAAATTTGTTATTATTGAATGTTACTTTTAATCCATAACCATCTATTCCTTCATATTCTCGTAAATATATGTTATCACTTTCTATTTCTTCTTTCTTCTATCTCTTTATTCAGATTCATTATCTTCTGAATATGTTTCACTTATATATACGTCTTGATTATAGTATATAAGATATTTCACTTGATTCATCTTTTATTTCTAAATATTCTTTTTGTAATATTTTAACTTTTTTCTTTTTTTACAATCAGAACTTAGATGATATATTTATCCACAATTCCAACATTTACATTGGCTCTTATCTTTTTTATAAGATTTATTTTTCTGTTGTATATATGAATTATACTTTCTTTTATAATATCTTCTTTTAGGTTTTATATATTTTTTCCCGAAATTTCTAAATTTTTTAAACTTCCTATTTTTATATTTTCTTTTATTACTTCTTTTTTCAGGATTACATCCCCATTGTGTCGGTTTTTCCATGTCTTCACAACATATTTTAGTTAATTTTCCTGATTTTTTCAATAATTGTCTTTGTTGGCATATATATTCAAGTCTTTCAAATAGAAATTTTATTCTTGATCATAGTGTTCTAGGTATTCCCATATTATCTCTAACATATTTTTCAAATTCTATCTTAAAGTATATTCCCCATGAACCTGGTAATTTATTATAATACATATCTTGATATACTTCTTGATTTTCAATACTATAAAATTGAACATAATAGTAATTTTTAAATTCACAAGTATATTCTTTAATTTTACACATATCACATATGGTTAGATTTATTAATTTGATTCTAGTATTATCTTTTTCTCTTATTGATTCTCCTTCAACATTTCTTATCCAATTTCTCCTAAAAATTCATCTGCAATATATTCTACTAATCTTTCTATACCTTGCTTATCTGATTTTATTATTTTTGTTTGTAAATTTTTTTTATTAGTGTTTTTGTATCACTACTTATTCATTCCCACCAATTTCTAACATTTCCTTCAAAAGATTCTATTAAAAATTATATTATTCTTTCTTTATTTTCTCATGTATCATCTTTATTATATAAAAAGAATAATATCATTGAATCTACCCAAGTTAATAAGGTTTTCTTAGTATCCATTTTACAATCTAGATCTAATTTTGTTCATCCATGATTAATATGTTTATCATAATTATCATTTAATTCAAATCTATCTCTATATTTATTTCCTCCAGGTGGTTGTCTATCTCTTACTTTATCATAAAATTGTCCATATAGTTTATTGTATATAGGTGCATAACTTTCATTTGGATCTGGTAATTTCTTGTTTAGAGGTT
This sequence comes from Fraxinus cuspidata, assembly GCA_903798385.1. Taxonomy (NCBI): domain Eukaryota; kingdom Viridiplantae; phylum Streptophyta; class Magnoliopsida; order Lamiales; family Oleaceae; genus Fraxinus; species Fraxinus cuspidata. The sequence continues at coordinate 1,304 of CAIGRP010026044.1, read as the reverse complement.
TCTGCTGGATTATGACCTCCTTCTGTACTCATTAAGACCCGATACTCACTTAGATCTTCTAAGCTTAATTGATCAAATTTATCTATAAGTAGATCTAATTCTTAATTCATCTTTATTATCTTGTTTTTCATCAATTTTTAATTTTCCTAATAATTTTTCACTGGATTTTTCTTCTTCTAGTATCTTAGGTAAAATATTTTTTCTAAATTCATCATCCATACTTTCTGCTTTTATATTTTCTAGTTCAATATGTTTCTTTCATATTCTAGACATTTCTTTTTCTATGTGTTTTTTTATCTTTATCTTTTTTATTTTCTTTTAATTCTCTAGCTTCAAGTTTTAATATATTTATATCATTTATTACTTCATTTATTTCATTTTTCATATATTGAACATCATTTATTAATGTTTTTATTAATGATTTTAGTTCTTCAATGTATTCACTTATTGACATTTTTAAACTCTTGGTTTAGTACTTTGAGGTTTTTGTACCTTAAATAGTTTATCATACATATCATCTATTTTTTAATTCTTTTATTATCTTCTATTTTCTCTATAACCATTCCAATTTTATCATGATTTATTATTTCTCGTGATTTTATTTGGAATTCTCTTATCATTTCTTCATCTATATTCTTATCATTTTTTATCATGTCTTTTAATTCTTTAAATTGTATTGTTAATTTATTCTGGATATCTGCTAATTTTTCTTTAACATTTTTATCTTGTATATTTAACTATTGTAATTCTTCTATAGCTATTTTATCTCGTGAATTTATATTTTTATAAGTTTGACATATAAAGGCACTTATCCAATTTAATTGCATATTAAGAAATCCACTGATTCTCCCCATGACCTTAATGGTTGGAACATGGTTGTATTAACTTCTTTTATTTGATATGATCCTACTGGGAGTCAAAAAAATTTTATTACTTGTTTTTCAAATTTTATTTCTGGTAAATCCATTATCTTTTCTTAATATCTTTTAAAACTTTTGTATAATAATATGTTTTACACGCTTTGTCTTCATTTTCTTCTTGTTGTTCCTTTAGTTTTTCTATTAGATTTATTATTTGTTTTATTTTTATTTTTAATTTAATATTACCTTCTTTATTTTTTATATAATTATCTAAGTCTTTGACAAATTCATTTTCTAAATACTTTATTATTTTTTCATAATATTTTCTTATTATCATTTGTCATTTTCCTTTTAATTCATATATAGGTTTTTTCATTCTTATAGGCTGTTCTGGTTCTAACCATATATCTGTTATATGTCTTACCAAAGCTTCTTTGGTTCTTA
>CAIGRP010026036.1:0-14060 GCA_903798385.1 Fraxinus cuspidata | reverse complement strand
CAAAAATGTCAAGGATGAATGTTGAGTATAGCATGACATTTTGGCTGTCAAGTTCCTTGTAAAATGATTGTTTAATTTTGTATCTTAAGATATGTGATTTAAGTACAATAGTTGGGTAGTTTAAAACTTTTGTAAAGTTGTCTAAATATGGTTGTCAACTTTGATGGATTGAAGTAGGTAGGAAGTTGAAAAACATGTATTTTGTAAGGTTATATATTCAACAAGTAATGGAACGTTAGTAAACTTCTTTCTCCATTCTTCATTCCTTATAAAAACAAAGTATTTTCTTTCTGTGTTAAAACCGGTAAGCATTAAGCAAATACGGTAAGCTTTGTGCAAATCCGGTAAGTGTTGTGCAAATACGGTAACCTTGTCAAAACTGTAAGAACTAGAAAATCCGATAAGCTCCTACAAAACCGGTAACCCTTGTGTGAATCCAGTAAGTTTAATTCTTTGAATCAATATTCTTTCACTATCGAATACAGAATGTGTGTACTGCAAGTGTGATGAAGCAAGATCATATCGAGGTAAATTTATTTTAAATAACATATTGCCCGTATCTTATATTAGATGAAATATACTATTTTATTGTACATTTTTTTAAGTAATATACGAGCTACACAGGGCAAAAACTTAAATACAAATCAAAGATAACACAGGATCCATCAATACAACTATGATGGGAGAGACAATAGAAAGATTTTTCCGATGTTCTTCAGAAAAACTTGTTCAAATCACAGCTTCGATATTACTATCAATATTACTTTATTGTTTTAAATCATACCTATTTGTTAATGACATTCTTATTGTCGTCTCTTATTTTCTACCATAGGACAATGGAAATAGTTTGAATACCATTCGTACTTCAACTGTTGAAGATCATGTTTTATATCTCAAACTGTGAGAAATGCTGGAAAGACTGAAGTTCAAGTATGATCTCATCTTTATCCTTGATCCAATGTCGATGACTATATGTGGATGTTCATGCTGAATCCAGTCTAGTTGCCAATGCTGTGCCTAAATTAGAGAATCCATCAAATGTAGACAACCTGAACAATTTGTTTGCACCACTGAAACTTGCAAGTTTGTCAATGAATGATTCGGCATCTTTCAAACAAGAACAACGACAAACACGTTGTGAATAGTAGTTACAACTGTTTCCAAAGTAAATGAAGATTCTCTATTTTCAGAACTTTCACTCAAGCAGAAGGTTCGGTCTCCACAATTTCACAAGTGCACAATTAAAGTTCATATGTTCCAGCTTGTAACATCTGTCAAAATCCTCTCTTTTGATCATCATATTGCATCTGTGATTGTGTAATATTTAAACTAAATTTTGTGATGTTCGAGGTATTATGAAGACATCTTTTCTGTCGACAAAATATAAATTATATCTTGTTTCAAATGCATGAGAAACAAGATTGATCGTATTCTGTTGAACATATTGCATTTTTGCCATTTGAATTGTAATCTATTTCTATCTTCAATATGAATTTATGTATATACTTTATTTAAATGTCATATAGATAGTTGTGCTGTGTGATCATGTTTATAACCTTCTGTATTGTTCACTCTAATTCTTATGTTAAAGACCGTGTAAGAGCATTTACAACATCACATTATAACTTCTTTGAAATTTTATTTTAGAATTATTTTTCATCTTCATGTTTAATTTGGGAGGTTCAACTTATTACAATTGTTTAAAACGTATTTAAGCAAAAATTGTAATTTGCATAATTTATATTCCACGGTTACCGCATAACGTAGTATATTTTTAATAAGCTCACTTCGAGCAGCATATGTTTTTTTTATACTGTAATTAAATGAAAATAAGAAATGAATATCTATTGATTTGATTAAGATTAATGAATTAAATATCATTTTGTAAGTTTAAGTACAATGAATTTAAAATATAAAATAGTTAACTTCCAATCACATTTTCTACATTATACTATTTAAATATTAGGAATATATTTTTATAATTTATTAAATATTCCCTTTATTTAAGAGATATGTTGATCCCTGAGAATGAGTCAACAGATATTGGACCCACTCACGCCAAGTCAAGTACTGTTTTGATGTGCTCCTACCGGAATAAGTGGCAGGAGCAAGGAGGAAATGGATGCGGGAGGTACTTTGCGGCGAGAGACAAGAATGTTCTAGCTCCGGCGGGTGGAACAAAAGTAGTCGCGCTAACAACGATTGCCGGGTTGAAACCAAAACTAATTTACGTAATAACAAATGAGAATATGTGGAAGGATATATATCATATGTACTGAAATTGCTACGTTATATATTGAAACTTGTCACTCATAAACACACAAAGAAGATCGAAAATAAACCCAAGTGTTAGTATATTTTTCTACAAAGTTCAAGTTTGCACTTTGAATATATGTTATTGTCCCTATTCCGATCAATTATCCAAATCCCTCCCCCTTTTTAAGTTACAAGTAGAACCTATTTATACTGTCTTGGCCGACATGGTGATTGTTAGATCACAATCGCGTGGACTTATCTCCCTAATTGGGACGTCACATCGCTATCTATTCATACAATTAATACGTTGATAAGTGGTCAGCCGCTCTATACAATAGGCTTTATACAATAGGCTGACACACTGACAAAATTTATTACAAGTGCTACATCAATCACTTCTAAGGGATTTTCAAATCTATTGAAGGGGACAACATCGGCTTCATGAGTTTCGGACGAGTTTGGGAGCCTCAGAGAGACTTTTGAGGTGGTTTTCTAAGTGGAAAGCTTCAGCCTAGGTTGCAGTGCTTCGTCCTTGAGGCAGTAGCTCAACATGGACTTCGGCCTAGCAAGGATTTCAGTTTGTCTGATTTCTTCGTATTTTGACCTCATGGGTCTTTATTTGACTTTTTTGTTGACCTTCTACTTTTACTTTGAGCCTCGGAGGCGAGGCGTAACAATAGTCCCCCAAGTCTAGGCATAATTATTTATGTAATGCATGGACTTGATGGTAATAAAAAAGGATATAAAATAAATTTTTGTAGGGGGATGGTTTTTTGTCATATCACAATAGTTTCCTAAGTGTAAGTATAATCATTCATGTTATTGTTAGAATTCAGAATGTACTTGACTTGTTCAGACCTTATGTAAATGATGTCCGAAGTGTCTTAATAATATTTCATCTTTTGGAACAATTATAGGTCAGATTATTGAAGCAGAGAAAGTTCGAAGTTGTACTTTTCGAAGTGCATTCACACATTTGAGGCACTAGCTGAATTGGTTTAAGTGAAGAGGGTCAGATCCTCAAAAAGAGCTCAGAGTTGATAATGACAAGGCGCTTCATTTGAATAAATTTTAGAAACACGAGGTGTCCTCAATTATGGCGCCTCAATGATTTGATGTCGTGGCACGTTTCAAAGAGAAGGAAACTAAGGCGGTACAACTTCCAATACATACAACCGTCATCAAATTAAATGTACAATGATGATGTCTCCCACGTTTTTTGACGACCTTTAGGTGCATGAATGCACGCGACATTGACGTCCTAATCTAGGCTGTAGAAGACGAAGTGTCAAACGTGATGGGTTGTTCAGATTAACTCTTCTAAATGGATGGTTGGATGGCCTGGATCAAGATCCAACGGCTGGGGTTGAGTAGATCTGCCAGGCATGGATTTTAGAGGGAATTCCTTTACTTTTGCACGAATCTTTCTCTCTTTGCTTCTCAAAATTTTCAAGTCTTTAAGTCTTTCCAAGAATTCTTAAGTTTTTCTTGAAATTCCTCTAAGTGTTCTTTGTTGATTTTCTTCCTTTCTTTTCATTGTCTCCGCGAATTTTGGTGTTCTTCTTTCTCCATTCTCTTTGAGAAACTCGTAACTATTGTACTTTTATTGGTTTTTCAGCTTTGTAGAAACTTAAGCAATCTTTGTAAATCAATGGCTTCTTCGAAATCTGCTAGAGGGAATGTTGATATTAGCAAGATGGCGAGTGAGATGGGGTTTACAGTTACAAAAAAGTCGACCTCGTTCAAGCCGTTGAGGCTAGACAAGGTGCCTCTATTTCTGGAGGTGATAATGGAGATGACAAAATATCTTGGGGGGCAGTCAAAATTCCCTCATCCGTAGAGCCGACGTACTTAGCCAATCTTAGGGATAAATATAGGATCCCTTATGACATAGAACTCATTTCACCTTCTCTTAACGAGGGAACTTACTATCCGAGGCAAGACTGTGTCGCCATTAGTGAATTTTTGTTGATGGCTAGGCTTCGCCTGCCGATCCACCCCTTCTTCCGGGCAGTTCTTAAACTTTACGGGCTGGCCCCTACCTAGCTCGTCCCCAATGCTTGGGCCTAGTTAGTAGGTTTCTACTTCCTTTGGAAGGAGGCCTCATTGGGTGAGGACATGACCTTGCATGTCTTCCAAACACTATACCAACCTAGGTCCTTAGGAAAAGAAGACTACACGGGGTGGTATTCATTGTATCCTTGGGGGTCACACTCCCCATTTGTCATAGATCTGACTATTTTCATCAAAGGGTGGAATGAGACCTGGTTTTGGGTTAGGGAGAAGTGGCAGGAGTGTGAAGGTGACCTCGTCCCATACGTCAAAGTTCCAACCTTATACTCCGATGCCCATGAGTGCATTTTTTTCTTTCTTGATTTTCTGAACTAATGAAGTCTGATACTTGCCATTTTTGTGTTTGTTTTGCAGGATCGGTTGAACGGTTCAAGTTCATAGAGTGTGATTGGGACACTCTCAACGAGGTCTACATAAAATCTCTCGACTCTCGTGACTTCAGCCGCTTGATCCAATTGAGCCGTTTCTTCGAAGATTTTAGCCTAATGGCGAAGAGGGGTAAGACGTCTTCACACTTGTTCATTTCTTGGTCCCTTTTAGTGAGATTTTGTGGACCTTGTTCACTTTTTATTTTGTAGATAATTTTAATAAAATGAGGCACCCTACCCTCAATATGGCTACCATCCTTGCTGCCACGTCCACCTCTGTAAAGGGATGAAGCCTTCATCTATTGGAGGAGAGTAGGTCAGGGACAAATTTGAAATGGTCAGCAAGGGAGCTACCTCTCAGAAGAAAGGACGACCTCTATACCAGATAGGGGAAAAAAGATTGTGAAGGAAGAGCCTAAGAAAAGGTTCAGAATCCCAACCCCCAGTGGGGCGGGTGGTTCTAATGACATCCCTTCTTCCCATTCTGAGGTCCTAGCAGGGAAAAAAGTATTAGACAACTTAATGGCTGTAGCCTCTGGGGGACAAAAGAGGCCAACTGTTGTGGAGCCCCGGAGGAAAGATTCTATCAAGAAGGCCATAACTTTAGTGACTCTACCACTTCTGAAGCTCCCAAGTCCAAACTTGTCCTGGCCACAAGGAAAGACAAGCTCGAATTTGAGGCTCTTGCCCTTCTTCCTCGTGAAGTCCAGACGGCTACAACAACCTTTCACAAGTACTGGACGGAGAAGTGGTAATCCTTCATTGAAAAGAATGATGTCGTCGACATTGTTGCCACGATGGTGGCTCAGGCGGGGAGGTCCTTTAGCATGACTATAGAGGTGGAGGCCCTCTTTAAAAACCTTCAACGAAAAAATAAAGAGTTTTTTCCTTGGAGAAGATTGAGAAGTTAAAGAACGAGGTCACTTATCCCAAAGTGAAGTGGCCTCGTTTATGAACCAAGTGGAGATGTTCGACGCTCATCAGCATTTGGCAGCTGAAGCTTTGGAGAAGGCGAACAAAGAAAATGTTGCTCTTAAAGAGTAGGTGGGGGGGCTAACATCCAAAGTCTCTAGATTAACCGAGGAGGTGGAGACTGCCAGGACTGAGGCTCAAACTGCTGGTAGTGATGCTAAGAAGCGTTTCCTTGCCAACTTTCATCTAACAGAGGTGTACAAGAGCTTCGTAAAGTACTGACGGATATATGTTTATACGGATATGATAGAGTGGCTGGAGGTGCACACTCAAGGCGTTAACACTTTCGAGTTAAGGATATAATTTTTAGAGGATGAATCAGAAGAGCCCGAATCTCAAACTCCGGTAGAAGGAAGCTAAATAATTGAACTTGAAGATGACGCGACCAAAGAGGCTATTGCTGAAGAACTGGCTCATGACGCCATAGTACTCTTTGTGGCTCCTCATCCCTCTTCTGCTTAGAGTAGCTCTCCATCCTTATACTTTTCATATTTTTATCAAGTGTAATGGCTTCAGCCCACCAACTGTAAAAATCTAGTTATGAATGAATGAACTTCTTTTACTCAAGACTTGTGTTCTTTTACTTTTTGTATCTTTACTACCTCTGCTTAATTCTGATGTGCTCACCAACATGAATTCAAGCCATTTGTACTTCAATAATGACATTAAATCAAACTTAAAGTAGCATCAACTTGAAAATAACATTAGATGTACAACAACTTCGAAAGCATTACTATATCAAATTTATGAACATTGAAGTTTAATACCATGGAACATGTAATAAGGTCAGACTCATACAGTTACGAACCTCAGTAACATAATCAAACTTGCAGAATTTTATAAGTGTCAGGATGTTTGACCTAATCAACCAAATTTAGAACTTAGATACATCAGACTTCAAGTAATAAATCAAATAAAGCCTCCTTAATCAGAACTTAAATGTATGATACTTCAAAAATGCTTAAATTTGAAGATCTCTTAGCTACTTCAAAACTTGCTCGACCAGAAGTCAAACTTATGAGGTCAGGCATATGTAAGATCTAGATAATACCAGATTTTCACATACATATTGTGATTAACAACTTAAGCATCAAAGTTTGTACCTTTGTGAATTCCGGGCCCTATGTGCGTAAGCTGAGGCTCTTCACTATTTCAGTACTTTAGTCTGACTTTGTTTATAATTTGCATAGTATAGGCAGCTCGCTTGCCTTTCTTTTCCTAAGCATCGGGTTGAGTGGTTCGTCCATGTCGAGACTTCCTTAACAACTTTAGTTGTTATGTGCCACACTTCGCGAGTGCAAATGTGGTCCTGCTTGGGATCCAACCCTCCATCGAAGTGTTCACATGTGTCTTCATAGGGACGGATAATCTCTGAAGAGGCATCCCAGAGGGTTTTAATCTCCTTGGAGGGAGGGGGGGGGGGTTATTTTTAACGCATACAAAATGCATTGAAAAACCATTTTCACTGAATCTCACATTGTATACACAAGATGTTTTACATTATATAATACTTACACATGTGTTCCATATTCCATGGATGAGGCTGTGCCTTTCCATCCATGTTCTCAATTCTATAAATTCCCGGTCAAACCTCTTCATAAATACGATAAGGACCCTCCCAGTTTGGACTTAGGGTTCTTGAGCCATGCTCTTTAGAGGATGGGAACACCATTCGAAGTACCAATTCGTTCAAACGAAATGACTTCTTTTTTACTTTTGAATTGTAGTATTTGGTCATTTTTCTTTGATACAAGACCCATTTTACTTGAGAATTATCCCTCTTTTCTTCAAGGTCAAGCTTAGATCTCCTCATTTCCTCATTAGTTATTTTATTGAAATTTACTCATTGAGGAGATGGCAGATCCACTTCAACAGACTTATAGCCTCGGTACCATAGGTAATAGAAAATGGGATCTCCCCTGTAGCAGTTCTGCTTGTGGTTCGGATAGACCAAAGTAAATTAAGGTAGCTCATCGACCCATGCCGTTTTAGAGGCATCCAGTTTTCTTTTCAGAGTACTTGATCATTTTGTTAACAGTTTCAACCTGCCCATTTACATGGGGGGTAATGTGGGGAGGAAAAATGTTTCATGATGCCCAACTCCTCAAACATGTTTCTGACCTTCTTGTTGTCAAACTGTCTTTCATTGTCGGATACAATCAAATGGAGAATTCCAATTATCAACCACTAGGAATTCCATGAAATGGTAAGCAATCAGGTGCAATCTCCATCTTTATTGCTAGATTGATCTTACCCCTGGAATGATGCTGTCTCATGTGAAGCCATACAAAGGAGAATTCATTGGGATTAGCTCGTGGTCAACTTTCATTTTGTCAATGGTAGTCCCAAAGATGATGTTGACCAATCTTTCATTGTCCACTAACATTATTTTCAGGCCATTTCGGGCCACAACAGCACTTACCACTAGGGCGTCATAGTGTGGATAATGCACACCTACTGCATCTTCTTAGGTGAATATGATAGGTGGGATTTCTTTTTCGGTAGTAGATCGATTAACTATGAAAATTGTCATAGGAGGATCAGTTGCTTCTCTAGCAGAATTCGTTTGTGCATTTTTGGATTTTCCCTCCACATGTGGACCCCCCCAATGATTGTATCAATTAACCTGATGGGTTCCTAGACATCATTTGCTAAGTGGCTTCGTCTTTATCTTTGACCTTTTCTAGGTCTCTTCGTGTCGTTATCCCTTCTCCTTGGGAGGCCATTTCTGTTGGGGAGCCTCAGCTCAATGATCCCAGACTACTGGGTCTACCTGGGATGAGCATCTCTTTGGAAGTACCTTCCTCTTCCTTGATTCGTATTTTGGGGATGTTTTGCAACATCCCAACAGTTTTCTGTGTGGTGGCCATGTGATTGATGGTACGTACAATAATCGGGGACTTAATCCCTATTTCTAGTTCAGTGCCTTGCCCTCTATCTCTTCCATTCGGCGGGTACCTTCGGTGGGCTGATGCTGATGCATGCCAGCAGTAGGATTTACTTCCTCATAGGCCAAAGTAGGTACTGCATTGAATGTTGCTATGGTTAATTCTTTTCCATGATTTAAGGGTGCCTGGTGATTCATCAAATGGGTAGTAGGACCTCCAAAAGAGAGAATTCATATCCAAACCTCCTCTTAAGGTAGTCAATGCTTCCCTATCCGTGACTGTTCACAGTAAGTCATTTCATCAGTAAAACGGGACAAGAAACGTTTTAGTGTCTCGCCCTGTTGTTGTCGCATGTCTTGCAACCGTTGAATGGGCCTTTTGCCATCTTTACTAGTAGCAAAGCGCTTCAAGAACATTTTTTTGAGGTCCGTCCAGCTCCGGATGTTGCCTTTTGGCAACCTTGTATACCAGATTTAAGCTCTCCCACTTAAGGTTAAATGAAAGGCTCTGGACTTCATAGCTGGGGTGGCCCTTTTTAAATTCACATGAGTTTTGAAGCCGTGGATATGCTTCGAGGGGGTCACCTCTCCCATCATGCTTAGGAATTTTAGGGAGTGTGAAGTGGTTTAGCATTGGGGTAATCCTAATGGCTTCCAAGAAAGGAAAGTGATCGTCATCGTCAAGGTCACAGGACCTTCGGGGTTCATCAGAGTCCTCATCCTCCTCTTGGTGGCTTTGGAGATGTGGTTGGGAGGGTCCTACTTCACTCTTAGCCATCGCTTTCACCCCTATTTCTAGGGAGAGGGATCTGAGGCTCTTTATGGTAAATCGGCTATTGTCTTTCGTTCAAGGAGGCTCCTATTGCCTATTCCTAGGCATATGAGGAGAAAGATGAGCTTACCTATTCCAAGGCATTAATGATGAAGGAGCCTGCCTATTCCTAGGTAGGCCCGGACTTATCCTATCAAAAACACTTATTGACCTCTGAGGTTAATCCTCTGGCTTATAGTTTGGAGGAAAGTTGCATGGGGCCTCATGAGGTCGTTCTGAAGTGTAATTGGTTGATGTATCAACCTCAACTTTCCTTTCCTGGGTGCTTCCATCCTAGTGTGACGGTGCCCAACCATTTGGCTTTGGACTTCCTTTTCTTCATTATAGTATTCTTGAGTGTTTCGGAATGCATCTTCAGGGGCTGCATATGGAGGAATGGGATATCCTCCTCAGCCTTCCATGGTCATCAACATTTCATGCATGACCATGTTTTGCTGGGTTATACTTATCATGTAGGCAGCCATTGTGGCCATTTTCCTGGTAAGCTTAGTTGCAACTCTGCCCCCGCTTCTGGACCCACCTCGCCTATGTTGAAGGGGTCGTTGGTGAGCAGTTGGTACAACTCGTGAAGGTTTCCCTTCTTCAGGGTGTTCCCTCGTCCTTCGGGGTGCACTTTTGTCACTGCTTGAACTCATTTTTCAAAAATACTTCTCTCAATAGGTTTTCCTTTCTTCAAGGATCGAATAAGTATTAGATTTCTGCATTCTCCGGTGGTTCTTTCTTCAAGAACTCTCTTATTTCAAGGGTTTTAACTTTCTTGCCAAAATACTTTTAACTGGCATTTTCTCATAGGTACTTTCATGGTTAAATGTAAGATTTTTCACAGACGGCGTCAATCTGTTGACCCCTGAAAATGAGCCAACAGATACCGGGCCCACTCACGCCAACTCAAGTACTGTTCTGACACGTTCCTACTAGAATAACTGGCGGTAGCAAGGAGGAAATGGACATGGGAGGTACTTTGCGGCGAGAGACAAGAATATTCGAACTCCGACGGGTGGAACAAAAGCAATCGCGCTAACAACGATCGCCGGGTTGAAACCAAAACTAATTTGTGTAATAACAAACGGGAATATGTGGAAGGATAGATATCATATGTATTGAAATTACTACATTATATATTGAAACTTGCCAATCTTAAACACACTAAGAAGATAGAAAATAAACCCAAGTGTTATTATATTTTTCTGCAAAGTTCAAGTATGCACTTTGAATATATGTTATTGTCCATATTACAATCAATTATCCAAATCCTTCCCCCTTTTTAAGTTACAAGTAGAACCTATTTATACTGCCTTGGCCGACGGGGTGATCATTGGATCACAACCCGTGGCCTTATCTCTCTAATTGGGACGTCACATCACTGTCTATGTATACTATTAATACATTGATAAGGGGTCAGTCGCTCTATACAATAGGCTGACACAGTGGCAAACTTTATTACAAGCATTACATCAATCACTTCTAAGAGATTTCCAAATCTATTGAAGGGGACAACATCGGCTTCATGAGTTTCAGACAAGTTTGGGAGCCTCGGAGAGACTTTTGAGGTGGTTCTCTAAGTAGAGAGCTTCGACTTAGGTTGCAGTGCTTCGTTCTTAAGGCAGTGGCTCAACATGGATATAAGGGCTTCAATTTGTCCGATTTCTTCTTATTTTGACCTCATGAGTCTTTATTTGATTTTCTTATTGACCTTCCACCTACATGGCTTGCTACGTGGTACTTTTACTTTGAGCCTCGGAGGCGAGGCGTAACAAAATATATTACTAAAAATGTTTATTTTATATCTTATTACTATGAATATTAATTTAATAATAATGCTAAATTTATATTACAACATGTAAATAGAAAAAAATAATTTAATCTTCTTTTGTTTTATTTTAATTTTCATTATAGTCATCGATATGTAAATAAAAATATTTCAGATAATTGATAAAAAATTGTGGCTAATTTGCTATAAGCTTAAGAGAAAAATTATTTTCAAGTCTCAAGGAATCAGTCATACATGATTGTATGAGTATTGTTCGAAAAATTATGCTAATATTGTTCGAAATTCTATAAAGGAATCAGTCGTACATGAGATAATCGATTTCTCTCAAATTCTAAGCTATTATCACAATGAGAGTCGATATTTTCTTAAACATGACCCCAAATATGAATCATTCATTAAAAACTCAGATTTTCTTATACACAATTATTCTACAATTTCCTTCGACTATACTATTCTTGAAGAAGAAGACCTTTTTTTATCCATCCTTATAGTATGGCATGAAAGACACTATATATGTTTTTAATAGATCTCTCGAGTTATTTCTACCCAAACTAAAAAAGACTCTTGATGAGTTCAAAGATTATCCTTTAATGATCCAGTTCATTTTCAAACCACCTTTTGTAAATAATGACATAGTAATTCTAGCTTATCATTATATTCTAATATATGAAGGAGTCAAAAGATTTAGACCTTCTTCAAAAACAAATACCAAAATAAAAATTGGACAATTTGATTATGAAAAACGAGTCTCAAAAACAATAGCAATGATAGAAATTCAAAATAATGATTTTAGACTTGTAGTGCAATGGAACAACATATTTTTTCTAGTCAAGAGCATCTTGCTATAAAAGTTAAAATATGAAATAAAAATTGCAAGAACAAATAAAAATAATAGTAATATAATTAAACGAAAGACAAAGATTTTATCTTAGACAAAATTCTTCGTAAAACCCTCTAAATTAGTAACACCCTGTAATTTCCATTTGGAGATCGGTCTTTCAAAATCTCTAGAACTCTGTCTTCTTAAACTATCTTATAACTAAAGAACCTCATTTTGATATTTACTAATAATATGTTCAAATGAAGAAACTTTGTCCTCAAGGATTTGTAATATTTCTTTTAATGAATCTTTCTACGATTCAAATCTTTAACAACCTTAGTTATAGTTTCACAATTATCACAAAGTTGTATCGATGAAGAAGAAGATGACGATTGAGAAGTGGAGATTTGAATAGTCATAGTCCGTCTACTTTGCTTTGTTGTTCATTATGTTGTTTTAAAAAATTTATTTAGAAAATCGAGAAAATTGTAGATTTGTTGTTATAGAAAGACATATATTATCCGCATTAGATAGATATAGATGTGAGTACTCTTCACAGATCAAGAGGCAAATCACCAAGTTTTCTATTTCTAAGTGTTGGAGTTTCTTGATAGAAGATTCGGAAGATTGTAAGAAAAGATAGAAAGAAATAAAAATTACAAGAAAAAAATAAAAATAATGGCAATATAATAGAAAGAAAGAAACATTTTCTTTTAGACAAGATTCTTAGTAAAACCCTCTAAATTTGTATCATAGCTCTTTCTTAGTTCTCTTACCTTTCATAGAGGTTCGCTTGTGGAGGATTCGTGTCAAAAGCCGCATTAATAGATAAGTCTCAACAAACTACACTTTTATTTTTATAGATGCATAATTCATTCCATGGATAATTAACCGGTCTTTGATTATGTCAGACCTTGAAAATGAACAACTATTATTTGGAGTTTCCACTTTGTTCTTGCAGCGTTCCTACCCAGAGTAAGTTAATGTAATCATAGGAGGTATATTATGTTATTACTGTATTTTCTCTGTTCTTCTCTTTACACTTCATTCCTTCATTAATTTATTTGTTCACCTCATACTCTTTTTTACATGGCAGCTTAAAATGAAAGATCGGATTCATCCCATTGTCTTTTTTTCCTTCAAAATTTGCTACTTTATCTACCCACGAAATTATTATTCAATGATAATGTATCAATTTTTTTCATGAACCCACAAAATACTTTGTGAAAGTTTTAATCTCTTCCAGTGTTTGGGCTTTTGCAAAAAGCTACGCAGCCACAAAATTGCAACTTTTGGATATTTCTCACTCTATAAAGTGAATTTTCTGTTGAAAATATCCCTTTTGTACTTAAATTATTCGATGATTGTATGCAACTTTAATGTGATTCTTTCTTTTCATTTTTAAATTTTGTATTTCCATTTGATTCATTTTTTTTTGTTTTGATTATTAAGGTTATCTTTTAAAACTTCCCAGAGGAACTTGAACCAGAGAAGTACTTTTTTTAACTGTAAAAAATGTGATTTTTATAAAATAATTGTTTAGTAAAAAATGACGACAACTCATGGGCTTGTTTTAATTGGCTGCATTTCTTTTTTTTTTTTCTTCATCAAGATCTCTATTTTAACCATGTGTAGTTCAGTATATTGATAGTTTGCCCATTCTTGTCTCAGCGTATGGTAGCTTCCTGATAACTTGTAAATTATTGAGATTGAGAAATTTGGAGGGTAGAAAAAGTTGAATTTAAGAGAGAAAATAAGACAAAGAGAAGAGAATTGTATTGAATGGTATAATTTGTTTACAAGAGAGACATCCTATTTATAGTTTAACTTCAGAGGAATGTTTTCCTTTTTGACCAATGTGGGATGAACTAACATGTACATTGTATGTGTGTCTGTGTGTGTATATTAACAGCCTCGTCAAACTCAAGGTGGTAAAATGGAGACCAACTTGAGTTTGGAAACTAAATCCTGAAGGTGTCCAGGAGGGTGCGTTTTAGTGAAGATATCAGTAGTTTGATCGGTTGAAAAAACGGATAATAGTCCAGTAGTCCCACGAGTGAGATGATGATGTATAAAGTGAC
>CAIGRP010026032.1:0-66005 GCA_903798385.1 Fraxinus cuspidata | reverse complement strand
CTAGATTCATATAAATTCAATCTCAAATTAAAGTTTTCAAAAGTCTTTTGAACTTTACAAAAGTCTCTAAAAGTTTAAAAATGAAAATTTATAAGTATACAAAAAAACTTCCATTAATTCCATACAAATCTTTAAAAAATCAACGAAATCCACAGAAGTCATCACTTAAAAAAATTCCATCAAAGTTTTCAAATGTCTCAATTAAATACACCCTCCTAAATGTTGACTTTTTAAAATAGATAGCATCTCATGTTTAAAGCGTCTCTTGGAGATAGGGGTGGGCTCGGCCCATTGCCCCACGAGCTCGGCTCGGGACAATCACGAGCCGAGCTTCTGCTAGGCTCGTTACTCGCGGGTTGAGCTCGTGGCTCGTAGTCCTGACCAAGTTTTGGCTCGCGAGCTTGTCTTTTTTTTTTTTAGATAAGCCTTTAAGGGAAAAAAAAACCTAGATTTGGACAAGCGCACGAGCTGCTCATCAAAAAAAGAGTCGAGCAGGCAGCTTGCTAAGCTCGTGGGCTCGCTTATTGGCTCGACCACGAGCCGAGCTAGGCTAGTCTTTTGACGAGCCCGAGCGGCTCGTGACTCGTTTTTTACGAGTCGAGCGGTCGATACGACGATTCGCTCTGCTCGGTTGCCCATACTTGGAGTTGGAGTTGCTCTAATGAATATTCTTCCCCCAATAATCATAAATAAATAAATAATTTATGGAAGCAGACAAAAGAGGTCTGTCTGTAGCCAATCTTGTGGAGTTCATAAAAAACTATTGAAAAAACTGAAGGAGACAATAATTTCTCCTGCGTGCGGCCGACGCCAAAGCACGTGACGACAAAAGCCAAGTCTAATGACCAAACTACCCCAACATTATCAATAAAATACACATCGTGCCACTGAAGTCGACACGTGTTTTGTCACGTAGCGTTATACGCGTGACGGCATGATTTTTGTCAGAATTCGGGCCGTGGGACCCATCTGTTCTTTTCGAGCTGGGCTTTTCACTTTGTCGTTATCTATGTATATCTATAATCGTCCGATCGCAGACACGTGCTGGTCCTCACAGGGCCCGCGGCCAGGGCCCAATTAAGTCCTGTTTGATCCCTTTTTTTAGAGATATGTTTTTGAGATGGTGAATTTTTGGAAAAATATTCGTATGATTAAAAAATTAAACAAAAAAATCGATTTAAATGTAAAATTATTTTTATAGAAGAATATGGTTGCAAATGAGCTTTTAGAAAAAAATGGGGCCAAACATAATCTTAGAGTAGTATATGCTGTTTTGAAATTGAATCGACCGATTAAGTTCAACCTAGTTAACGAGGAACCTGAACGAAAATTAGTTAGGCTATGATGTAAGTATCATCGAGAAGAAAATGGTAAGAAAACTCGAAAACCTGACGATTTACTAATAATCGAAAATCAATTATTATAATTCTACTCTTAAACTAAAAAAGAAAAAAAAAATTACACACCGTAGGTTTCATCTTTGCCGTTCAAACACTTGTTGGTTTAATATAGAGTGAACTTGACATAATTAAGCTCCTATTTGGTTACTTAAAAATCATATTTTTTGTTAATTTTAATAAAAGTGATGAAATCCCTAGATCCGTTGTATCATGACCTCGACTACGAAAATGTGGAGGTGGCCAGATCTAGCTTTGTGATAAAGTTTCATACGATACAGTATAGTTGCTTGAGAGAATGGGAGGATCATTCCTGTTGTAGTCATTTCTGACCTCATAAACTACATGCTCAAGTTTAGGAAAGTTATTCGGATTGAAGTAGGATTGGTTATAGCTTCGTAGAGGAAAAGCGAGGGATAGGGACTCCATTTCATTTGGTAACTTCCCAAGAAGGTGGGGTGGGTTTCCAAAGTAAGAGCATTTAATTTAGTTAAATAAAATCATATTTTCAAGTATTTGCAGCCGTTCACTATTTTAATCGTCTTACGTGCATACAAGTAGCGGTCAATGATTTGATGTGTGAAGCGATAAAAAAACTATCATATTAATATATCAAATCACTAATCACCACATGCATATCACTTAGGGCCACTACGATAGTGAGTGACCGCAAATAACATTGCTCATATTTTTTTAGGTATATTTTGATGAAAGTTGACGAAACGTGTTTTTGAAAAGTTAAATACAAGTTATGGATCCCTTAAAATGTGTGGTTAAAAAGTGTTTAAGAAAAATAAATTTTTAAAAAAAAATATATGAGCCAAACAATGGCCAAAATATTTGGTTGAAAAATTAATAAGAATTGTGAAATGTGTTTTTTATAAATGAATTTTGAAAAAAAAAAATTAAAAAATAAGACCAAACATGGACTAAATATAAGAAACAAGGGAAAATAAGTTAACGTTTTATATTATTCTATCAACACCTATTTCGCCATTATTTGATGGTCATTATTTTTTTAAAAAAATGAAGTTTTAAATAGTGTGTTTTTTGAAAAATGCGTCGTTAAAAAATAAGCAAATTTTTTGGATTTATTCATATTTTGTGTAAATATGTAATTGAAAATAAGTACGAAAATCAAAGAATATTAAAATAATAATGATTGTCAAACCGGGCATAATATAACATACTATATATATATATATATATATATATATATATATACACACACCCTAAAAGTACATTTGTGTTTTAAAAAATGTTATCAAGTCGACAATTATGCTCCTTGGATCGAGATTGCTGACACGGAGGGTGTGGTGGCGGGACGGGATTGAATGTGGTAATTTTTTTCCAAACTGTCCTATAATATATTACCACGTTTCCCTTATGTCGTTGAGTCTATCATTGAGCATGTGACTGGCAAGGTTCTCATGTCAATATTTGTTGCGCTCGCTTTCATTTTAGGTGTTGAAATGGTGTCAAATGGTGAAAAGAAGACACGTTTGTTTTAGTTTTGGTAGTAGTTGTGATGTGAAAAGAGAAGACAAACAACGAATAGAAGAATGTTCACTTTATAGGCTATATACCATGCCTGCCAATATGTAAGGATCCTAAGATTCTTTCGACTATCTATCTATCCATCTATCTTTTCGTATTAATACTAGTTCTATACAAATATTTACACATTTTTTAAACTTAAATAATATTATCTAGCATCAATCTGAATGATTGCAATTACGAAGTTCAATTAAGCCCATGTTTGATCAACTTTCTCTAAAAAATCATTTTTCTTCTTCAAATTTATTATCAATCACACATTATCCTAACAAAATAATTTGCACATAAATCCAAAATTCTTTTACTTTTTAATCATACGCTCCAAAAAAATCACTATTACAAATATCATTTTTCACATACAAAATAAGGTTCAAATAGAAATAAATCACGTGATCTTGCATTTAAATGAATATATTTTTCATGTCTTCTCACTTAAAATTGTTCTCAGTACTAATGTACTAAATAACATTACTCTTTAAATTTTGTTGTCATTTCAAGAGGTCGTGTTTATGTAATTATTAGTCCTGGTGAAATATTGAAACTAATTCAAATTTGAAAATGTCATTGAACTTTGAGCACGAGAGAAAACTAAAGACGAAAAGAAATTAATATGCGTATGTTGACAAGGTCATGCTTCGCCTCATCGGTGAACCACTTTTGACAAGACGAAAGGGCCAAACCCTATCGAATTCGACGAACCAGGTTCTTTAGGCAAGGCCCAATGACTTCTTAATGGGAGAAAGTCCACGATCTATAGAACAACGCTCATATTGGAAAGATGGATTCTACAAGGAATTTGCCTTGTCAATTCTTAAGGATCTGGATAGTTTTTTATGTGATCAGGGAAGATCCAAAAGAACCAAATTTCACAAGAAAGCCACCGACGAAGGAAATGAATGGATTTTACCATATTAAACAAAATCCTCATTGGAAAGTCGTGGCACGGGGAATTAGGATTGCATGGTGTTAACCTTATTTCACATGGATTTCTTCCGTGCAAAGGTAAAAGAAAAGGTATGTTCATCTTCAAGTTCTAGCCAAATTTCTGCTTGTTCAATTGTTCGTCTTTCCCAAATCCATCGAAAGTTGACTTGACTTGATGAAGTGTCATGATCGTCGATCGTTTTCCTTGGTATGGTAATATTGGCACATAGTGATTTGTCCAATTGTACAAGTAATATATAGCCATGCAGTAACGTGAACAACTAGATCCGACAATTTTTGTAATGTAGTAATATTGGCACCTAATGATTTGTCCAATTGTGCAAGTAATATATAGCCATGCCGTATATACTTATAATGCCATTTACATACTCCTTCCATCCATGAAAATCAATTTGCTTTCTTTTTCCGTATGACCCAAATTATAGGTCACTTTCTTTGTTGAAAGTATAGTTAAATTTTAAATTTCTTTGTTGAAAGTATAGTTAAATTTTAAATTTTCTGACAGAATAATGTTATATAACACCAATAATACTAAAATATGAATTTATGCGGCATTATTTAATATGTTCAATTAAAGGTGAAATTATACAATTTATTTAGTTGTACTTTTTATTTAATGACAATTAGTACCATTAAATAGGTGTTCTATGTACGTAATATTATTCTTTCTAATATACCCTATTTAATGTATTTTGTCATCAACAAATATGAATCATTTTTATTTAATTATTATTTAATGTAGAAAAAATGTAAGTATAATTTATATTTTCAATTATATTATTTAAATGAAGTTTGATTTTTGTCGTGGAGTAGCTAGCGTGTTGCAGCAATTTTGGACGCATTTATTGTCGCATATAAAGGTGTCAAGAATGTGCCCTGCCCCACACAGACCATACCAAACACGTCCTCTACCACGCACTCTCTATATATTATTCATCCTTTGCATACAAAATTATTCTCTCTCTTGAGATTATATTATTTTAAGCTTTAGAAATGAGTGGCCTCCCTCATTGAATTTGGCCACTTGTGCATTAGGTCAACAACAAAGAAAAAAAGCCTTTGGCTTGTTGTGCCCAATTGGGTCAATCCCACCAAGTAAAGCAATTTAAAAATAAAGCTTTACTTTTCTGCTTTTTTAGACCAGACACCCCCACCCCACCCCACCCCACCCCCTTCTCTCTATCTCTCTCTCTCACACACACACACACACTAACTTATGACTGTTTGTCTTTTTGTTCTTTTCTTATGTTCCCCTGTATTTTGTTTTTATCTGGAAATGGTCTGGAATCGATGCATTTAGGTATGGGGTTCTTACATGAATAGACTTTAGAATTTGTAAAGTTGAGGTTTTGAGTGAAAGTATAATGTCAAATAATTAAACAAAGGGAAATGGTAAAAAGTAAAAAGTAAAAATTCGTGGGGTGAACCAACCGACTTGTTTTACCAGTTTCTAGATTCGATCTTTCCTGTTGAATTGGTAAGCGAGTGATTGGCGGACCTAGTGTGGGGCATGGTGGATCACCTGCCCCACCAATTTTTTGAATTTTTTTCTTCCATTTTAGATATTTGCTTTGTGGTGTTTACTTTCTCTTTACCTAGAAAGAAGCCACAAAGTACATAATAATGGATTCAAAAGGTGTATCGGTCCTCCAATGAACGAAGCATGTATCGTTTTAATATCTTAGTCCATCCATCATTAAATTTTTATTTTTATTTTTATTTTTCGTTTTTGTTTTTCTTTCGTTTGTTATGAAAAATAATCATATTTTACACTTCTTTATTAAATTATATTTTCGATGATCGATGATCATATCTCATTTTAAAGTTAAAATTATCATATTTTACACTTATTCATTGAATTATATTTTCAATACACTCCACAAGTTCAATTCTAATTTAATTTTCGTCATGATTTGAGTCATACATAATTTGTGTTATGGATGACACCATAATTTGATCTCAAGATCTTTATTTACTTTAATATTATATTGAACTATCTTATCCAAATACTTAAATACTGAAAATACATAGATTTATTTATTAATATTATATGTTTAACAAGAGTTATTTTAGTAACGAGTTAAGAAATTTTGATGAAGCGATATATAATTAAATAACTCAATCATGTCAACATAAAGTCCAAACAACCCAGTACAATACTTGCAAACTTTTAGATCATTCAACCTGATTTAGGGTGTGTTTGAGCCACATTATTTTGAAAGAATGTACTTTAGGATAGTAGATTGATGGAGAATGTGTTGTTGAAAAAGAAGGAAAAATTATTGATTTGATGAGAAATATTATTTTATAGTCGAATGTGTGGTTGAAAATGAGTAAAAATGAAAATGAAAATTTTTACGTGGCTCAAACAAGGGCTTAATTTCTTATTAGCTACCAAAGTTTATTCACTACAAGTTCATATTTTCAAACAAATTTTTTTAATATAAGTTATGTGGCAGTTTGATTTATTTTATATGAGCTACCAAATATTTTTCTAGTTTCAATCATAAGAAAAAGATATTGAAAGGAGTAGTGTATATTAAGTCTGATTTTCACAACATTTTTTTTCAAATTTGATTGTGCCACTTTAATTTAAAATATCTGCGTCCACCTAGTCGAGTCTAGTTCTTGTGAAGTATAGTGAATAATTTAATGGTGACATTATACGATGTAGTGGACATATTTAGATAATTCAATATGGTAAATTTATAAAATAACCCTACATTTAGACGTATTTATAATTTACATTTCATATTTTACAAACTTATGTTTTACATATTGAAATATACTTATTGGTGACTAAAAACATATTTTGCATGAAAAAATTGGAATATTTACAAATTTATCAGTAGAAATAGCTAAATATACTAAGTTCCTATTTGGTTTAGATAAAAATTAGATTTTTGATATATTTGATAAGAGTTCATAAAATGTATGATTAAAAAGTTTTGTGTCCCGTAAAATTTATGGATGAAAATAAATTTAAGGAAAAATGAAATTTTGAAAATGGAGCCAAACATGGGCTAACTATCCTTAATTAAAATAACTAATCATACCATGTAAAAAATCATGTAACACTTTATGTACCATTTTGTTTAATTATTCTATAATTTTTAAAAATTAATCACTAGAAGCTTATGATGTTATATTGCATCTTTTTTTGGTTTAACAAATTTATCATCTTCATTTATTCAAACTGTGCCTTGAAAAATAAAAAAAAATATATTTTTTAATAAATTAATAACGTGTTAAGAAAATAGATAAGATTTATTTTAAAACTTTTCCATCATTAATAAATGGAGAAATGAAAGCTATTAGATGTTATCAGTGGCGGACCCAACACAAAAGTGCAGCTCGAGCGGATTTTGACCATTGACCGTTGACAATCAGCGATCGTAAGAGCGATGTCGTTTATTAATATTTAATTAAATAATATTAAAAATCATTCAATATATATGTAAACGCACTAAAACGTATGAGCATGACCGAAGCCCACGACCTTTCACTAGACCAACCCATGGACAATCCTTCTCTCCCCCACCTTCACAATCTCAAACCCTTACAACCGTTACAAGAAAACGACAAGAATTACCAGATATACTAATAGATGAAAAACTGAAAATTGAAATACTAATCTTCTTAATTTTTATTGTTTTCTTCAAATTCATAAATGTTTTCACAAAAAAAAAAAAAAAAAAGAATCGAAATAGAAACAGAAACGGAAAGCGGAGCTCAAGAAGAAGACGCTTACCGGTAGGCGGTAGCAAGTAACAGTGGCGCCGACAGCACAGCAAGTCAACAATCGGCAGGTAGTGGCGTTGGTAAAACGCCGATAGCAATGCAGGGAGAAGGAAAAGCGAAGGAGTGAAGACTGAATACTGTGAAGGGAAGTATTTAGACTTTGGAACTGGGTTAATAACTTAACACGTAAAAAAGAGGGAATTTTATTGATGAATCTTATTTCATTTTATTAGGCCTAATTTTTTTAAAAAGACCAAACTCTCTCAATCGAAAACAAATTGGCCAAAACTAAAAAAAAGCCCACATGATGTCTTCTTCTTAAGATATTTCCCTCTTCTCCAGATCTTCCCCTCTTCTCTTGCTTTTTCAAGTCAGCTCCCACCACAAAGCCTCGCTACAATACAGGCAGTAGCATTTGGCAGGGATACAAACAAATATGGAACCAAAGCAGCTTGCTAATTTGCGCCAATATGCACAATCCTTTGGGAACCTGAATATGGAACTCCACTCTCAGTCATACCAAAGCAGCGGGACCCAGCGGCCCCTGGCGGTGTCAAGACTCCAGCGGATCCAGCATGGGCGGCCGCCCACCGGCCCCACGGCTGTTATCATAATAAATAAGTTATGGTTCAAGGAATAAATTGTTTTTAAAAAATAAAGTAAAATAGTATATGATTATTATTTATTGTTCTAAGACTTAAAAATGATTTCTTATTTATTTAAGTTGAGGTTATAAATTTATACCCTTTTTTTTTTTTTTGCAATTTAACAAATTTTCAAGAATTCATACATTATTTTTTTATTTTGTTTTAATGTTCATTTCCTTTTTTCTATGAGATACTTTAAGAATAGAAGATAAATATAAATATTTTAATAGTTAATAGTTTACTGAGAATACTTGAATTAGTAGACAAGTAGTTTGTGAGAAAGATAGGTGTCAAAGATAAAACTTAAGTTTTAAATGAAAGGGTAATAGAAATTACAATTTTGTAGAATAATAAATAATATGTAAAGTTTTAAATACAGTAAAATATAGGGTATGCATTGTTATTTTTAAGTATTTTGATTTGTTTAACTATTTATAATTTAAAATTTAAAAATTCTATTTTTTTCTTACAAAATGTGTTTATTTTTTGGTTATCAATAATGGTCTGTTTGATTGGTTTAAATTCCATGAAAATGTCACATTCGAGAAACTCAATTTTTACTTTGACAGTTTGATATGAAAGTGAAAATGGAGTTCGAATTTCAAGGTACAATCACTTTAAACTTGTTTTTTTTTGCTAATTTTACGAAAAATACATTCTTATGAGGTATTTGAGTTTTTATTTTTCAACTTACGTGGAATTGAAAAACATTTATACATTTACCAATCAAACAGACCCTAAGTAAAATTCAGTATGCAAAATATAATTTTATAAACTACACTACGCAAATTATAAATATACCCCAAATACAATATTATTTTGTAAATTTTTTAAGGCAATTCATATTGAATGTTTTGCCTTATTAAATAAACCATTATAGTCCAAAAAAATATTCAAATAGTTATGGAATCCAATTGAACAAGGCCGTAAATGCCTATTTTTCCAGTTTAATAACTCATAGCATGTAAATAGTATTTCAAAAAAAAAATCTTTGCTCTTCCCGCTCTATTAAAAAAAAATCAAAATCAAAATCAAAATTTAGAATCTCGTTCGTAAAAAAAAGAAAAAAGAAAAAGGAAATTCGAGACTAATTGAGCGTTAATACTTCTAAAACGAGAACCCTAATTGCAATTACCCTTACTAAATAAGGATTAGCAAATTTTGCTTTCAAGTTACCATGTGCTATGTTTTGGCACACTAAACTAAATTAGTAAAAACTTGATTAGAAACTATTTATATTTTGCATAATACTAAAGTACGTATCGAGTGGAATAGTATGCTGACTACACAATTTTTGCATTCGTTTTTCGTACTTTATTTATTTATTTAATTTTTCTCTTACTCAGCTACCAATTATTAATTTTTTCGTGGGTGGGAGTTGCTCTCTTACAATAAGTAGTTGTCTTTCTTTTTTAAAGGGTAATTATTATAAAATTGAAAGAAATAAAATTTTTACAATGAACTCTATCATTGCGTTGATTAGAATCAAATATCTTGATATCAGTCACCACCATAATGTGCAAGGAGTATGTTTTGCACATTTGTCCATAGCGTGATGTCGAAATAGTTTTTGTTATATCAACAATTTAGGGAACTAATAATTTTTTTTGTTAACTTTTAGGATAATAAGAAAACTTTTTTTTATCAAAAAGGGAGATCCATAGAAGCCCTAAAATTGAATAGAGAAATAGAAGATGACAATTAGGATTGGTAAAATAACCTGCCCCGCCCCACCCTGTCTCGACGGGGCCCTGCCTCGAATGAGGCAAAAAAATTCGCCCCGAACGGGTTGAAGGGGTGGGGCGAGGGTGCCTCGGCCCGAACCCACCCCGTGAAGAATAATAAAAAAAATTAATTAATTAACTATAAAAAATAATAAATTAATTGAAAAAAAAAACAAACGGGACGGGAACACAAACGGTGCGGGAAACAGGTAAAATCCCGCCCCGCCCCGCCCCGCCCCGTTGCCAACCCTATTGGCAATTCTCATCATGACAACTTTGTTGGGCCAACAGAAAAATTAGAAAAGCCCTTCTTTTGACCTTTTTACTCTTGGGATTTAGACGAGAGGAAACTGTACAAAGGGTCCTTATTAAATAGCCATTTGGATGACTGGCCACTTTTTTGGTTTTTTGAAGAAGGATGATTATAATGCCACAACAAAATTTGTTTGAACCATCACATTTTTTTATTTACTAAAATAACTAGAACAATATCCACCAACACCCATACGTCGTTCTTCTCTCTTTCATACATCTGAATACAAACCCTAATCTGTATAGTAAAACTTCAAACTGAAATTAACCCTCAGTGGCTTTTTCTTTCTCCTTACTCGTGATTGCATGCATATTTTGTTTTTGGGATTTTGACTGGAATTTTGGATTTTTCACAGCATTGGTTGGAATTTGATCTTCAAATTGGGTCATGAGTTTGTTGGGACATGGCACATCACATTTATCTTCCATTCTAGTTCACAATCCATGGTTTTTTTTTAATTAATCATCTCCATTCAAGTATGTGAGCAGTTGCTCAATTTTGTCTATTTTATTAGTTTCATCTAACCAGTTTATGGGCTTTCTCAGGTATATAAGTAAGATATGCACACTTAGTTACCATTAACAATTATTTTTGTAATAATTGCTTTTTTTGCCTTTGTATTATTAGGTTATAAATAATGGAGTATCAAAAGAAATAATGGAGAAAATGTTGAAGGTGGCTATGAATTTTTGTGTCACTTTTATTGGTGTTTCCGTCATACCCCAGAAGAAGAGAATTGCTTTGATATTTCTATGGATATTCAACCCTCCATTTGCTTCAGTAAAAGAAATTAAAAAACAATTCTCGAAACTTTATTAATATGCTTAAAAATATTTTAAAGAGATTTACATCCTGAAGTTATAGAATCAAGATGTATATCAATGAAAAAAACGAGATGTAATATTGATTATGAGTACACCACAATTGTTGTATTTTTATTTATTTTTAATTCATTTTTAGTTTTTGTTGAATTGAGAGTATAATTGTAAATTTTTTGTGGTGTATTTATTAAAAGTATATTTTAATTGTTGTGTTATTTTAATGTGGTGTAGTAATTAAATTTTGTGGTGGTAATGTAATTATCCTCGAAGAAATAGCCACTTTTTGAATATGCGGACCAAAATGTCCTTAACAATTTCGTGAATTTCCTAACGAGACCCCGAAATAATTTACCCAAATACGGTTTGACTTTTTTTCTCTTTCCTTACTGGGATTTGCACGAGAGGCAACTGTACAAAGTAGGACTGAGCACAGATCAATTCAAACTGCTCAAACTGATCAATCCAATCGAATCCGACTAGTTTTTGTTGGTTTTTAAGTTCAATTATGATGGGTTGGATTGAAAAATAAAGTTTGAGGTCGGGATGAGTCTCAAGTTATGAATTTAACCCAATTCAGTCTAACTCGATAAATTTTAAAAAACTATTACCTAAAACAGAAAATCTAAATAGATGCAATAGTGGAAGCAAGAGAACGATTTAGAATGTACAAATGTTATTTTTTGTATATAGTCTGACTGACATAAATACAATGTACAAATATAAAGTTGTTTAAGGAAAAAATAAAAAATAAAAATAAGATGATGAAATGAATGAATCCTAAAAAAACTGTAAAAAAAGAAAATGCTCTATAATTTCAAACTTATTTATATATTATTTTTATAAAGAATTCTTTATGTATATTAACAATCACGAAAATTTTCGAGTGGTTTCAAATTTTAAAAAATTGTCAAAATTCAACAAAAAATAATTAGATCAAACTTGAATTGGATTTGAACCCATAAATGGGTTGGGTTGGATAAAAAACTCGATCCAACCTAACTCACCCCAACCCTAAATTTCAAAGTGGTCCTTTTGAATAGCCATTTGAATAATTGGCCACTTTTGTTGGTTTTTGAAGAAGGATAATTATGTTCACACCATAAATTTTATTTCTTACACTACATTTTAAATATACTTAAAATTCTTAATCTTTACTTATTATAATATATACGTTCGATTTTTTATGTCATTCTTATCTTAAACTTTCAATTAGTTAATACATTTTGTATTTGATAATAATTTTATGTCTAAAAATTTATTGAAATGGCGTAAAACAATTTATTTTTTCAACATATATATATTTTTTTAAAAATAAAGAGTGTGAAGAAATATTTTTCCCCATTTCGACTTACTGTAGTGCCGGGTGTAAAAATAGCATATTTTCCTCAAAAGTTCGGAATTGTCTCATTTTTCCATATTTTTCTTTTGTTGAATGAGGTGGGCAGTATACATTTAAGTGCAAATTTGTTGTGGGCTTGTTGTATTGTTGATAGAATGTATCTATGCTGGAAATGGAATCATATTCCATTGGACCAATGCTATACATTTTGATGGGTTGAAAGACGAAGCAGCACAAGCTGAGCAATGGAGAAATGATTTGGCATCTGACTCATCAATCCAAGCTACATCAGCACCCATTGGTGATTGTACAATAGAAGAGCCTAGAAGATTGCATGATCAATGATCTGTTTTGCATTGCACATGGATTCTGTTATAGGAGAGAATATTTTCTCTAAATTGATTATTTTTGTAACTGAATTTCTTTCTCCCAGCTCTCACGTGAAGTATATATATAATGTAATCTGAATTGTATACAATAATGAGAAGCAGATTTACAGCCATTGTTGTTTCATAATTTTCTTTTATCTCAAAATTTACATGGTATCAGAGATTTATGGCGGAATCAGATAATGAATCCTCAAATCTTCCACCAAATACCAATCAAACTCAAAATAACAACTCAACATTTCATGATCCAACGCATTTCAGTAACCCCTATTATATTGGCAGCAACGATGGTACTGGAGCCATTCTGGTCACACATAGACTGGATGCAAATAACTACCATTCTTGGGCCAGGTCAATGAAGAGAGTTCTTAGGGTAAAGAATAAACTGGGATTATAGATGGGAACCTTTGTGAGCCACATGACCCAAATGATCCACTAATGGAGCACTGGCTTCAAAATACCATGACCGTGGACATCAAATGCAACACTATATATGCTGAGACTACACATCAGTTATGGCTGGATTTGGAGTAGCGGTTTGCTCAACAGAATGCACCTAGAATTTTTTAGATCAAGCAAGCCATTACAACATTGGCCCAAAATCAGGATGCTGTGTGTATACTTTTCTTAAGTTCAAAACTCTTCTTGATGAATTATTAAACTATGAGCCCATCCCTAATTGTACATGTGGAGGTCTCAAAGTGGTAGTTGAACATCAGAATTGTGACTGGGTGATGAAATTCTTAATGGGATTGGATGAATCTTACAAAGCAATTAAGGCTCAAGTTCTTTTGAACAAACCCTTTGCTTCCCTA
Organism: Fraxinus cuspidata; assembly: GCA_903798385.1. NCBI lineage: Eukaryota > Viridiplantae > Streptophyta > Magnoliopsida > Lamiales > Oleaceae > Fraxinus > Fraxinus cuspidata. The sequence goes on along the minus strand of CAIGRP010026032.1, from coordinate 52,317 downwards.
AATGAAGTTTATTCTATAATTCAACAAGAAGAGAAAAGAAGGCATATCTTAAATGATGGATCTATCAGTGAGACAATGTCATTGCTGGCTAAAGGCAATTTTAGAGACAATGGCAGGCAAAACTCTTCGTCACAAAGGAAAGATAGGTATTATTGTACCTTCTGTAAAGTTGCAGGCCGCTCACTTAAAAGATGCCTCAAAGATCTTTACAAGCATGTATGCTCCTACTGTAAGATGACATGACACACTGCAAGTAAATGTTTCAAGCTGCATGGTTACCCATCAGGTCACAAACTTGAAGGCAAGAGCAGATACACACTAGTAGCAAATCAGGCTTTCATTTTAGTGCCTATGAATGAGGAACAACAGACTAACAAAACCAATGTATCTCTCACCATTCTCAAATCATCAACGAATCCAAATTTGAGTTCTTCAGCAAATCAGGTTCAAAGCATTGTTACTTCAAGTTCTAACAATGCTCTTCAAAAAATTTCCGGTATATCATTGTGCTCATCTACTCTTAACATTGCAAATACCAATAATCCTACAGTTCCTTGGATTCTAGATACAAGGGCAACATATCATATGTCTGTAGCCGATCATATTTTTCCTCTATCAAATCCCAAGTCACCTACTCAGTAACTTTACCAAATGGAGTCGTTGTCCTAGTAACTCATGTTGGCACTGCTCATGTCACAGACACATTAATTCTCCAGGATGTGTTATGTGTTCATTCCTTTTCCTTTAATCTTATATCTGTTAGAAAACTCACTCAGGCACTGAACTATTGTGTTGTTTTTATTCCTAATGTTTGCTTCATATATGACCCTTTGACTTGGACAACGACTGGAATGGGTGAAGTAAAGTCTGATCTCTATCATATCATGCCTTCAACGGTCTCTTCTATGGCCCTTTAAGAAAGTTTGTTTCGTCTAACTACCACATCTCCCATTTCAGCCTTTATTATCAATCATACTGAGGAGTTTGATCTTTGGCATTATAGAATGGGACAACCATCCCATTTTGCCCTTGATTTTGAAGATAGGATACCTAAGTTAGATTCCCATAACAAACCTTATTCTGTATGTCCCTTGGCAAAATTACACATACTTCCATTTTCTATTAATCAACACAAATCAGCAAGCTGTTTTGATTTAATACATTGTGATATTTGGGGACCTTCCAATGAAACTAGTTATGATGGATATCGCTATTTTCTAACTATAATATATGACTTTAGTAGATGTACTTGGATTGCCACCAATGCTTTACAAAGTTTTTGTAAACTGATAGAACCTCAATTCCAAACCAAAAACAAAGTCATCCATAGTGACAATGGAGAGGAATTCAGCATGAAGCAATTTTACCTTGAAATGGGCATTATCCATCTTAAAATATGCGTTGAAACCCCTCAACATAATGTCATTATTGAGAGGAAACATCAGCATATTTTAAATGTTGCAAGGGCCTTAAGATTTTAAAGCGGTGTTTCATTTAGATACTAAAATGATTGTATTTTAACTGTTGTTTATCTGATTAATAGAACTCCTTTAGCGCTTCTAAACCATAAAAGCTCCTTTGAGATGTCATTTCATACAAACCTACATATTCTCATCTCAAGGTATTTGGATGCCTTGCTTTTGCCACAACTCTCACAAATGGCAGATACAAATTTGATTCTAGAGCTAGGATATGCGTTTTTCCGGGCTATCCTTTTGGTACTAAGGGCTACAAACTCCTTGATTTGGAAACAAATAAAGTCTTCATATCAAGAAATGTTGTGTTTTATGAAACAATCTTTCCGTACAAAGAAACTAAAGTCACCAACATATACGTCCCACCAAATCCTACCGATATGTGATTTCCTCAAAATTCTATCATCTCTATTCCAACTAACGTTTTCAAAGAACAAGAAAATCAATCTACAAATGTTCCCAATCCTACAGAAAACACAGAACAAATGTGCACAACTGACCCTCAATTTAATCAAACTAGACAAAAACTAAACCAATGTTTATTCTGACAGAGAAAACAACCAAACCATACCTCACTTACCTAGAAGATCTACCAGAATTAGGAGATCTCCACCACGCCTGCAAGATTTTATATGTCAGCAGGCTATTTCACTTCCCCCATTGCAGACATTGGACAAGAAAGAGGGCTCTCTTTCCTCAGGTAGTCCCTATCCCCTCAACTCTAGTGTGTCATATGATAAGTTATCCATTTCTCATAAAGCCTTTGTCTCTTCTATCACTATACAAAATGAACCTAGAACTTACCAAAAAGCTTTGAAATCCCCTAAGTGGTGTAAGGCCATAAAAAAATGAGATTATGGCTCTTTGAGTTGAATGATACATGGGTCATAGTCGATCTGCCATTTGATAAGAAGGCAATAGGGTATAAATGGTTTTACAAAATCAAGTTTAATGCTGATGGAAGTGTAGAAAGATACAAAGCTAGGCTGGTAGCAAAGGAAAATACTCAACAAGAAGGTTTGGATTACCATGAAACCTTCTCACTGATGGCAAAACTTGTTACTGTTCGAACCTTACTTACCATTGCAGCCATAAAAGGTTGGTTCATATACCAATTAGATGTAAACAATGCTTTCTTGCATGGAGATTTGGATGAGGAATTATATATAGAACTGCCTCCAGGTTATGATAATGCTAGTGGTTCAAAAGTATGTAAGCTTCACAAGATCCTATATTGACTCAAGCAAGCTTCACGACAATGGTATTCAAAGTTGTCTAATTTCATTCTTCAGCATGGTTTTACTCAATCTAAGGCAGACTATAGCTTGTTTGTTAAGTCTACTCAAAACTCATTCATGGTTGTTTTGGTCTATGTTGATGATATAATTATGGCTAGAAATTGTTTGGAAATTATCAACAATATCAAGGCAGCACTTGATGCCCAGTTCAAAATCAAAGATTTAGGTAAGTTAAAGTATTCTATTCATTGAGGTGGCTAGATAAAAACAAGAAATACATATTTGCCAAAGAAAGTATGCCCTGGACATTTTAGCTGATTCAGGAACCATAGGATCAACACCAGCCAAGGTGCCCCTTGATCAAAACATCAAATTATCTAAAGGGGAAGGATAATTACTTTATGATCCATCTATCTACAGAAGGCTGATTGGACGTTTATTGTATTTGACCATAACCAGACCAGATATATCCTACTCATTCAGCTCTTAAGTCAATATATAGATCAACCCAAGATACCACATCTCAATGCAGCACATGAAGTATTGAGGTACCTTAAGAGAGCTCCAGGGCAGGGTTTATTCTACTCTTCTTCTTCTGAACTGCAGTAAAAAGGGCACTCAGATTCGGATCGGGGAAGCTGTCCAGCACCAGAAGGTCTGTAACAGGCTATTGTGTGTTCATTGGCTCATCTCTAGTATCGTGGAAATCAAATAAGCAAAATGTAGTATCAAGATATTTCTCTGAAGCCTAGTATAGAGCAATGACAAGTATTTGTTGTGAATTAACTTGGCTAAGGTACTTATTCAAAGATTTATAGATTCAGCACAATCAAGTAGCTAGCCTATATTGTGATAATAAATCAGCTATCTACATTGCCATAAATTCTATTTTTCATGAGAGAACTAAACATATAGAGATTGACTGTCATCTCATTTGGGATAAGATACAAGCTGGAAGCATTGTTATTGAATATGTGCATACTAGTTCTCAAGTTGCAGACATTCTAACTAAGGCTTTGAAATCTTCAAGTTTCTATTTTCACATGGCCAAGATGGGAGTAGCAGATATCTACTCTCCATCTTGCGGGCGGCTGTTCAAAGACGAAGCAGCATAAGCCGAGCAATGGAGAAATGATCTGGCATCTGACTCATCAATCCAAGCTACATCAGCACCCATTGGTGATTGTACAATAGAAGAGCATAGAAGATTGCATGATCAATGATCTGTTTTGCATCGCACATGGATTTTGTTATAGGAGAGAATATTCTCTCTGATATAATTATTTTTGTAACTGAATTTCTTTCTCCATATTCTCACGTGAAGTAAATATATAATGTAATCTGAATTGTATACAATAACGAGAAGCAGATTTACAGCTACTATTGTTTTATAATTTTTTTTCTATCTCAAAATTTACAGGGTGTGTGGTTATCTAAGTCTTGTATATGAATTTGAACTTGCACTGTTGTTGTTTGTTGTATTCTCGAACTCCATATGAAATCGGTGAGCTGGAAATTGTCCAATTGTGTGTATAAATGATGAGATTATAAGTAAATAAAAATAAATTTTAAATTGTCGAGCTCATTAATCAAGTTGCATAACTGACTTGAACAAGTTGAAATGTCTGGACAATTGTCAACATTTGTGAGTAGATAGAACAAATTATGAATTGTCGAACTGAATTGTATATGTAATCATGAATGATTGGTGACATTATGTGGAGATGTACCTAATGTGTAATGTTGTATTGAATTGCAGAAAGGTCCAGTGATTTGTCGAACTTATGTAGTCATTAAGGATAGAGATAAATTTCGAGTTGTTGTTTAATTGTCGAGTTATGCACTATATTTCCATGCTAATTGTGAACTGTTTTATGTTTTTTTCTTGGGCTAATATTTGACGTTTGTTACTTATATTATAGATGTAATTCTTGTACGAGACATCGACATAAATGAAGTTTTGTTGGGCAGATAACCCAGGTAAATTTGCAAACATATTTGGAGGAGTATTTAAAATATTTTAATGAAGAACAAAAAACACAATTCAACCAATCTTTGCTTTGGGCACTTATCGACTTTGACTGGCAGGAAACTATGATTCACCGTGACCTTGTTGCGTGAGTTCATCCTCCGGAAGTTGGATATTAACAAAGAAATAGAGGCAAGTATAAAATCAGATTAATTGAGAACAATTTACAGCACAAGCAGTTCATCATTTCATTCCACTTATATACAAGTCAAATCTATATAAGCAAATTACATACAAAAGGAATATTATGATTCACCAAAACAAACTTTTGCCAAAAACTTTTGCCAAGTGGCTTAACTATCTATATTGTTTTTTAAAATGGAAATCAGCGTGTACAATCATTGCACTAAGAATTCTGTTATGTTGTTGGTTGGTTGGTAGTGCATACTATCACATTACTCTAACACCCCATCTGAAGATGGAGTCTATCTCTAATGCTCCAAGCTTGTCTTTAAGGAACAAAAATCTGGATTGAGCAAGTGGTTTGGCGAGTAAATCTATTGTCTGGTTTGATGATGGCACATAATTAATTTCCAATTCACGTCTCGGTACTTTATCTCTGACAAAGTGAACATCAAGCTCTATATGCTTGGTTTGTGCATGATAAACTGGATTTGAGACTAACGCACTTGCGCTTAAGTTATCACACCAGATTCTAGGGACTGATGTCTGTGGTATTTTCAATTCCTTCAGCAAGGACTGAATCTATGTAATTTCAAATGTACTCTGAGCCAAAGCTCGATACTCTGCCTCAGTACTTGACCTTGTCACCACTTGTTGCTTCTTTGAACAACAAGATACTAGGCTATCTCCCAAGGTATACACAATAACCTGCTGTGGATCTTCTATCGTCTGGACATGAAGCCCAATCAGAGTCTGCAAATGAAGTCATATCAAGGTTGTCATTCTTACGAATTGGAAGTCCATAGTTTAATGTTCCCTTCAAGTATCTAAACACCCTTTTTAGTGCCTTTCAATGAGCATATGTGGGTGTTTGGAGGAATTAGCTCATTATATCTACATCATAAGTTACATCAGGTCTTGTGTGTGCTAAATACTGAAGACCTCCAATAGTACTCATATTCAAGGTTGGATCTTTCATAGGTTGTCCCTCAGTCTTGGAGACTAATTTTCCAACTGCCATTTGTGTGAGGCTTGGTTTGAGATTCTCATAACCAAACTTCTTGAGCAGACAAGTGGCATACTTTGTTTGAGTTAGATACAACCATTATATCTCTATGCACTTCCATTCCCAGAAGTTGGCTGAGGTTTTCCATGTCCTTAAGAGCACAACATGTGTTCAGATTGTTAATAACTTCCTATGGTTTCTGACTGTTATCTCCGATTATTATGATGTCATCCACATAAACAAGTACAAACAATTTATCTTCACCATCTGTAGAGAAGAACAGTGAACTGTCTGCTCTGGATTGTTTGAAGTTCCATTTTAGCAAAGTATTTGTCAGCTTTTCATACCAGGCTCTTGGAGCATGTTTCAGTCCATATAAACTCTCTAATTTGCACACGAAATCAGGATTCTCCTCATCCACAAAACCTTGTGGCTAATCCATATAATCCAGTTCATTCAACTTTCCATTCAAGAAGGCATTATTTACATCAACCCTCTGATATGCCATCCTCTTGTAACAGTAAGATTTAAGATGATTTTAGAGTTGATGCCTTGATAACTGAATTGAAAGTTTCTCCATAGTCGACTCCTAGTGTTTGAAGAAAGCATTTGGCTACTAACCTTACTTTGTATCTTTGAATTTTTCCTTCTGTGTCAAGCTTTAATCTAAACACCCATTTATTTCCAATTACTTTCATTCCAGCCTCAAGAGGTACCAATGTCCATGTTTTGTTCTTCACCAGAGCATTGTACTCATCGTGCATTACTTTCTTCCCATCATTACTTTGTAAAGCATCATCGACAGTCAAAGGTTCAGTTCCTGCCAGTTCATTTTAGGCCTGACTTGTATAGACCTTAGGCTTGAAGATTCATGCCTTCCTTCTAGTGTTCATATGATGACCAGCAGCTTATGTGACACTCTGATCCTGGAGGTTAAGTTCCCCTCCCATATCTTGAACTCCATAATCACGTTGATTGATGTTAGCAATCTCTTGATTAATTGGTTCATTTTGATGCAACTCTTCATTATCAGTTTCTCATCTTATCTCACATTCCACCTCACGACTTAGTTCTATATCAGAGAAGCTTGCTGCAGGTAGTACATCTGAATGAGTTACATCAGTTGTACTCTGAGGGATTTTTATGTGACTAGACTCACTATTAAATGGAAGAAGACTCACATCAAATTGAGAATTTTGTGGTTGTGACACTTTATTTAAGAAACCTGGCTTGAATGGAAAATCTAACTCATTGAATATCACATGCCTTGAAATGTAAATTCTACCACTCGAGCTTAAGCACTTATAACCTTTGTTTGTGTCACCATAGCCAAAGAACACACTTCTCCGTGAATGGAAGTTGAGTTTATGTTTTTGGTAAGATCTAAGACAGGGATAACATGCACAGCCAAATGTTTTAAGAGCCTTGTAGTCAAAATCTCTTCCATATAACACTTGAAAAGGTAATTTGTGCTTGTGCCAACATAGTTAGTCCAGTTTCAGCGATGTGCCTATATTTTTTCTACTGAGGTAGGGACATGAATACCTAAGTTCTATGCTAGACTCTGAGATAATTTTGCTAAAGTTTCTGAACTCTCCTCCCCAATCAGATTGTAGAGCTTTAATTTTCTTTTCAGTCTTGTTTTCCACCAAATTTTAGAATTGAATAAAGGTATTAAGTGCCCCAAACTTGTGTTTCATTGGATAGATCCATGTGAACCTACTATGATCATCCACAAAATTATATAATACTTAAACCCTGAGGTAAAATTCAAAGGTGTAGGTCCATAAACATCCGTAAGAATTAAATCCAATGGTTTTGAAGTATGTGAAGAAGATGTTTTAAAATGTAGTGCATGTGATTTTCCAAATTGACAGGATTCGCATAAAGCTGAAATTTCATTAACTTTGAAAGGTTTATTACAAGACTTCATGACTTGACTCAAAAAATGGGTTTGAAGGATGGCCTAGCCTTCTATGCCATACATAAATCTTAGATTCAAGCAAATTGACTGGTTTGATTGACTCATAACAACTGGACTTCACTGTGAAATAGTTGAAATTATTTTGAATGTCCGACTCTTTGGTTGTGAATTTGGAATTAGGACTTGGTAACCTCAGCTGGTATAGCCCATCCTTAAGCACTCCCTGCAGCAGAATCTTCTTGGTTTCCAGATCCTTGACAACACAGCAATTAGAGTAAAACTCCACGAATACATTGTTATCATTTGTAAGTTAAGAAACACTAATCAAGTTTTTCTTAATTGCAGGCACAAGTAGTAGTTTATTTAGAGCAAGAGACTTGTTATTTAATGAAGGAATACCTCCTTTCCCAACATGTGAAATTCGCAAAGAATTTCCATCACCAATTAGAACTTTTTCTTTACCTTCATATCTCTTAGCAATGGACAAGTTGCCTTTGTCAACTGTGACATGATTGCTTGCACCAGTGTCTCAAACAAGGCTTAATCTTCAAAATTTTAGGGCGAAGCTACAAATACAGTAGGGGTTGAGCTAATGTTCTGCTAATTTTGATTGTCAGGCCTGATGCACATGAATCTATCATCATATCTGTTGAAGCACAAACTTGCTGAGTGATTGTTCAGCCCACAAATCTAGTAAGGTCCTCTATTTTTTCTTAGCCTATTTGCACTACCTCTTCCTCTTATTCTGCCTTTGAAGTTTCCAGTCCTATCTCTAAAGAACCTGCCACCTCCAGAGCTTGTTCTTTGAGTAAGCTGCACACTTGACTAGCTAACATTAAGTGAAGTAAAGTTGTTTCTGACTTGATTCAAGTACTCAAGTCTACTTTCAAAGGTTATCGGTACATAGGACAATTCATACCATGATATATTTTCATGGATGTTGATCTGCACAACAATAGGAGTATACTCATCATCCAATCTTGACAAAACTTGGTTTACCAGGTCACTGTGATCCACGGCTTTCCAGCTATTTGAAGGTTATCAGCTAGCTATTTGATGGTAGAAAGATATTGGTCCATAGTCATAGACCATTCCCTTGTTCTCTGCATTTCACCAGCAATGAATACAACTCTTGATTTGTTCAATATATCGTAGCTCTCTTCCACAGCAGTCCACATCGTGCTTGAACTAGTGCATCCCATGACTCCCATTGCCATCTCTGGAGTCATGGAGGAATATAATCAGCCCATTAACAACTGATCAGTTGAAATCCATTTGTTATATACTCAGGATTTAGAACTATCTCTACTACTTCTCCTCCACTGGTAGTGGTCGTGTAGCTAGGAATTCTAATGGACAGTCCTTTGTTCCGAGTAAATAACCTTCGAGATTGTGCCCTTTGATTATGGGCATAATCATGTTCTTCCATAGTAAGAAGTTGTTCTCGTTGAGTTTAACAGATGGAGTTTGGGTAAGATTCATCCCAAAAGGTGAGGCTTGAATCATTCCACTTGGGTAATAGTGTAGAGCTTGGAGCTGACTGGTTGCTTGCATCGATGTTGGTCATTTATGGCTCTGATACCAAATTTAAAATCAGATTAATTGAGAACAATTTGCAGCACAAGAAGTTCATCATTTCATTCCACTTATATACAAGCTAAATCTATACAGACAAATTAGATACAAAAGGAATATTCAGATTCACCAAAACAAACTTTTGCCAAGTGGTTTAACTACATATATTATTTTCTAAAATGTAAATCAGTGTGTACAATCCTTGCACTAAGAATTCTGTTATGTTGCTGGTTGGTTGGTAGTGCATACTATCACAATACTCTAACAAGGCATTATTTAAAGTAGATGGATGTTTAATTCGTTTTGGATTACAAGAGTACGCTCTGATAACTTGGTTGAAGTCCCATGATGAGGTAGAAATTATCAGAATTCAACGAGTATTGGTGAAGCAACAAATCCAGGAAAGTACAAGCTGGCTTGGTGGTGATTATAGAGGGTCAGTTTGGAGCACTGGAAAGGAAAAATGTATAAACTTGAAACCATTATCGTTAGCGGATGATTAGATATTTTCTAAGCATACCCATAGGGCAAATTATGATATGAAACTCATTTAAGGTCCATTAACACCGATTGGAATACATAGGTAGAGACTGTATGAAAAATTGCATTACACCCTTTATGATTTTCCTTTGGGTATGCTGGTAGGTTAATGGAAATGTCATCTACTAAAACGCAACTACTTATTCTAATATCAAAAATTTGATCATCTTTATTTGGTTAAAGATTTGGGTATTTGAGGTCGTACCTACTTTAGGAGTTTTCAGTAGGGGTATTGGTGTATGGTAGTCCCAAATATGGAATGAGATAGTATTCCACAAGCTGCTTGTATGTAATGGTAATAGGTGCATATTTGTTCCAGCCGAAGGTATTTCCTACCTTGAGACCAGTCGAGGGAGAGGCTAATCAACCATGGTAGTTTGAATTGAATATCCTGGAGGTTAGCTCAAATGATAAGTTTGGTTTATACGCTCGTGATTGGAATGAGGAAGAACTGGTTCAAGATGAAGCGGTTGGGGATGCAAGTCTTGGTCAGGATGTAGACGTTGGTGGAGATTTTGGTGGGATTGAAGTAAATATTTAAGGACGACCTGTAGGGATGAAGAAATACATCAAGAAAGGCGATGCATGAGATCACTAGCACATGATGTTAATGTTAAGAATTGAGGTTTCATCTTAAAATATCAACCTTATTAAGAGGAGTAACACAATCCTTTATAAGTTGATTTATGTTTACATCTTTATTTGATATGAGATTCTATCCCTTAACATGCCACCACAAGATGGTGACTCGTTTGAGCAGACCAATCTTGAAACTCATATGTTCACTTTTGGAATCTTAACCGGATCGAATTAGTCATTAGAACTTAATGGGCTCTAATATCATGTTAAGAATTAGGGTTCCATTTTAAAAGGTCAACCTTGTTAATATGAGTAACACAATCCTTTATAAGTTTTTACATCTTTATTCGATATGGAATTCTATCATTTAACAGTTAATTTCGATCGACCCAAGTAATCCTTCTACATAACTGGTGATGCTTGTTTTTCAGCTGGTTTTGATATGCTTTCACCACTGGTCGGTTGCCATACCACTAGGAAGTACACGAATTCGCCTCGTCATCATGTTCCTCCACCAACTGTTGAGAGCATGACTAGATATGAGAGATTAGAATTGTTGATGGAGCATGGCTATAAGCTTTTGCAGGAAATTGACAGTAGGAATGACTTATTGCAAGCATACTATGATTAGCTAATAGATGCGGAGCATAAGAAGAATGAAACAAGGTATTCTAAGTTGATGACAAATATGTTGTGAGAAATTGAGATCTCATGAGCATAAAATAATTAGATGATAGATGGAGAGAATAAAAAGAACGAAACAAGCTATGCGGAGTTGAGGACAATTGTATCTAACATTGACATTATGCTGCGTCATCTGTTGGGAGAGAGGCAATCAGTTGCAGCCACGAGAACAGTTGTCATGGAAGGAAATGACATTCTATCAAACGGCTATGATAAGGAGGAGGAACATCAAGAAATCAGTGTAAAGGATTTGTTATGCTCTCTGCATAAGCTATAATAGAAGTTGTTCTAAAGAAGCTCTCCGGATGTTAATGGAACTCAGTTCGGAGAACAAAGCTTTCGACTCTCGTGGGGCCGTACTCCTTTAAACAAACAGGTCCATATTATTGGTCACACTCATTTATGCTGATTTTTCCACGATATTCATATATTGAACTATGGAGTGTCAGGTTGGTAGTGTTAGAATATTACAATACAGGTGTATATATATATATATGTATATATATGTATGTATATATATATATATATACATATATATTAAATCAAAACTTAGGACTTAGAAGGATTTATGAGTGACTTTTATTAGTGGTTTGTTTCTTTTATATCTAAAAGTAAAAATACTACAATGGAGTTGGTCATATAACTAAATAACAGTCTCTATTTGACAACCATTATTTTTAAATTCTTCTTTTCTATATATTCATGTTTAATTACATATTCACACAATATTTTGTACATAAACTCAAAACTTTTCTCCATTTTTTAAGTACACGTTCTCCTAAAAATCACTATTTAAAATACTATTTTCCCCAAGTAATGATTATCAAATAGGAGCTTAGTATGGATTGAGATAAGATAGTTCTAGGAGATGGTATAGTGAAAATTGACGATTTATTTTTGGTCAAAAGGAAGGCATAACTCATTGTTCTCATATCGACTCCTATACGATTGTAAAGATTCTGACCAACTTCGTCTCAAAGATGAATTTTGGTAATTAATGTTAGAATGTGAATAAATGTTTCTTTCATATTTAAGCATGGAGCCTTATATTAGCTCTTGACTATAGAAGTATATATAAAGAATAATAGAGATGATTTGTGCAATGACTATAAATAATAGAAACGGTTCAATTACCCCGTTCGATTTCATTTGAACTATGTGTCATGGATTGGCCGGACACTTATAAGAACCTATACGACCATTTGGTGAGGTAGTGATGACGTTTATTAATATTTAATTAAAGAATATTAAAATTTCTTCAATCAATACTATATAACTTAAGTTATAGCTATACGATCTCCATGGAATATTTTTAAAGTAGATTGAATATTATTAAATAACTAAAAATAATATTTATCCCTGGTTTGCTCTCCATTATTTTCAAAATGCATTTTTCTCTATCTTCTTTTTAACCACACATTCTCTAATAAAATAATATTACACGTAAATCCAAAAAAATTCTTATTTTTCAACCAAATATTCTCATCAATCTACTATTCTAAAATACATTCTTTAAAAAATGAGGCTAAAAAATGCTCTTAATAATTAATATTATTAATAATTAATATTATAAATATTATAATTCAATTACAAAACCTAATTTTATTTCATTCTTCTCACCCTCCCCATCTTCTTCGTCTCCTTCTCATGCCTTCCTCTTTGTCAGTTCTTCTCACTCTCGTGCCCTATCTTCTTCATCTCCTTCTCATGCTTTCCTCTTTGTCAGACGTCGTCGCCATCGTCATCGGAGCACCCGTTGCGGGAACCGCGCTGTCACCACCACTTAAGCACCACCGCGCTGTTTAATGAAGAGATTGGAGCCTCTGTGGGCGAAAGTGTAGGGGCGTCGATCTGAAATCATCTCCAATTTGTGGAGTTTCTTCGACGATTTTCTGTGGCCCATGGATTGCGCGGTAGCGACGGTGGTACGGCTTGGAGATGGCGATGCTGTGAACGTCATTCCCCGTGGCTCTACTTGATTTTTTTTATTTTTTTATTTTTGGTTTTGATTGTTGGATGGTGTTTTGTTATGTGGTGGCGAACTTGATGATGTTGTTGGTGAAGTGGTGGCTTAGCTGGTGGCGGCGATGGGGTTGGAGGTGGTGGAGAGTTTCTGGTGGGTGGTGGTTGTGGTGTGGTGATGTCCTTGTTGTTGGCGACGAGGATGGTGGTTGATTTGGTGGCAGCGACGGGGACAGAGGTGGTGGGGTTTAGGATTTTTTTTGTTGGATCTGGTGGTAACAATTTTGTTGGTGGTGATGTTGTGGTGGTGGTGGCGGCGGCGATTATGAGTTGGCGTTGGATCTGGTGGCGAAGACGAGGTGGTGGTTGTTGGTGACTAGAGATCTGATAGAGTTGATTGTCACTTTTTTGTTAGCGGTCGATTGGATCTGGTGGCGACGATTTTGTTGGTGATGATGTCGTGGCGGTGGTGGTGGTGCTGTGTAGGCAACGACGGCAGTGTAGATGGTGGTCGTATATGACCCACTATTTGGTTACATGTAACCAACTGTTTAAATGTGGCCTTAAAATTCGATAATTTTTTATCAACAAATTTGAAAATACGTGACTGATTGATAAATTGTGACGACATATAATAAAATAAATTGTGACATTAAAATTCGATAATTTGCGACCAACAAATTTGAAAATATGTGACTAGTTAATAAATTGTGACCTATAATATTTTTATCTGTGACCAATAAAATAAAATGTGAGTTATAAAATTTTTTATTGGTGATCTCGAATTAATATGTGACCAATTAATTATTTAATACATGATCAATAAATAAGTTGTGATCTATAATTATGTATATGTGACCATTAATTATATAATTGTGATTTTATTATATTAATAAATAAAATAAAATAAAATTAATTAATTAATACTTGATTTTTGCATTAATTAAACTTAAAACCCGATTTTTGAATTGTGCATAATTAATGCCTTAATTGTGAATTTTTCCCGAGAAGAAACCTATGATGTTGTGCGACCTTCTCTCCTCCAAGTATTGCAAAATCCTTTGCCTATTCTCTCCTTTCAAGTGAATACGGCAGGTCCGATCTTTCTCATTCTCGAGTTTTTCATTTTCATTGGCTAGTTTTGTATTATAAATTTGATTTCTTGATGAAAATTTTCTAGTCAATCCCGCTACAAGAAAACGTTATAAGAAAAAGAAGTAAATGAGTGATCTGCAACCCGTAAATTCTGGCGGAGCTAGCACGAGCGGCAGCGTCGACTAGTCGGGTGCTGGCCTCGCCAATGCCACTTGCTAGATTAATTAGAATAATGTTGTTTAGAGGGAGAGAGAACGATATTCATCACTAAGTGATATATATCTAATCCCTTATTTTTTTTAATCAATAATACTCATTATGATTAATTTTGGGATTACATATTGCATCACTAGAATAACTCTTAAATTAACAAAGAAAAAGTTCAGTTAAGAGATTCAAATTACCGTTTAAGAAATTGAAATAATTTGTGATATTTCTTCTCATTAGTTATTTGAAAAGTGTATAACAGTTTGACTCTTCTTAGTCCCTATTTGACAATCATTATTTGGAAATTATTTCACACAATAAAATATTTTATACGTAAATTTAATTTTTTTTTTACTTTTTAAATATACATTCTCCAAAAAATCAATAATTAAAATATTATTTTGACCAAATGATGACCATCAAACTTGGGCTTAGCCTGTTGCCGATGGCATGTGGGATCCAATTTGTCACTCACTCCCCTCTCTCCATGCCCCTCTTTGGTGATTATTAGTTCGTCAAAATGAGTTTTATGATAATGACTATTTGAAGATTGTGTAACTAAAATGTAAAAAAAATAAAATTGAATATACATGTAAAATATTTTATTGTCAGAATAGCGATTAAAAATAAAAAAATAAAATTTAAAATAATGAGAATGGCTAATGGGTTGTGCGCATATAAATATATAACATTTAAGTATAAGATATTTATATACTTTTGTCTTTCTTTGAAATTGAAATCTAGCCATAATTTGGGTAAAATTGAGAAAAATAAAGTCTAAAGGTGTGTTTGAACCACATTATTTTGGAATAGTAGATGGATGGAAAATGTGTGTTTGAAAAAAAATGAAAAGTTAATGATATGATGCAAAATATCATTTTATTAAAAAATGTGTGTTTGAAAATAAGTATAAGAACGAGAATTAGAATTTTAACATAACTCGGGCTAATTTTTTTTAAAAAAATTGAATTTAAAATATTAGAGAAGTTCCGATTCCGTTGGCACCCCACAGGCCACAGCGGTTCAGGGCCCCACTGATGGGTTATTGGAATCCATTTCATGTGTAATATCCGTATTAAAGTTTAATTTTCTGGAGGAAGTTGTTCAATTTTTGCTGTTCATTTTTTCTGGCATTTGAATATTTGATTGTGCATGTATCATTGTAATTATTATATCTGACGAAATTGGATGGGATCGAAGCCATGTCAGCATCCGGCTCCGACCTATCGCCCGTTAGAGACCTATTGGGACAGCGATGAGGATGCCCCCGGACCTCGCTGCGGCCACACTCTCACCGCCGTCGCTGACACCAAAAATCACGGTCCCCGCATCATCCTATTTGGAGGCGCCACCGCTATCGAGGGTGGCAATGGCGGAGCCCCTGGCATCCGTAATTCTCTCTCATTGTGTTTCTATTTGATATTTTAATCAAGCTGGGAGGTGCCATATTTAATTTTTTTGTAAATTTGGTTTTCCAGGGTTAGCTGGAGTAACGAATTCTGTTCATTCCTATGATGTTCTCACTAGAAAATGGACCAGGCACGTCTTGTTATAGCTACTGAAACTTGCACATTCTGTTTTCTAATATACTCTAAATTTTGTAAAACTTCATTTTGGAGTGTTATAGTTGATTGGATCATTTTTTTTGTTTACCCAGACTCCGACCGGCTGGTGAGCCGCCGTCTCCTAGGGCTGCGCATGCAGCAGCAGCTGTTGGCACCATGGTCGTGTTTCAGGTGATTGGGGAGCAAAAAATTGCAAACTTTGAGCAAAGGTCTGAATTTTTTTCTAAAGAAACTGTATACTAAAATTTAAAAATGCATGGTTGTTTTTGTTGCTAGGGTGGAATAGGTCCTGCCGGGCATTCTACGGATGATTTGTATGTGCTTGACTTGGCCAATGATAAATACAAGTGGCACCGGTATGTTTCTATGACAAACACATGCATTTTACTATCCTTTATATTTTATTGGTATTTTGACTTGGTTATCACTATTTCGAAGTTTAGAGTTGTTGTTCAAGGACAGGGTCCAGGGCCGAGATATGGCCATGTCATGGACTTGGTGGCACAAAGATACCTTGTTACCGTTAGCGGCAATGATGGTGAGCACAGTTGTCTCTTTTTATCACCACTTCGATGTACTTCATTATATAGTTTGTTTTAAGAGAAAGATCATCCACACTTGTAATTAGATTGAAGTGATTCGATGTACTTCTTCATTATATAGTTTGTTTTAAGAGAGAGATCACCCACACTTGTAATTAGATTGAAGTGATACATGTAACTAGTTTTGACTGGATGGTAGAACTTCTGTTCGGAAAGTAATTACACCACTGATGAAATCTCAACTTGCAAAAAAAGTGTTTTACATCATGAAATCTCAATTTTTAAAATAATTACAAACACCGATTGGTAGTTAAGCTGAGCTGGAATCTTTGTCCTCGATCAAGTAATTGGGGCTCTTGTGATTCTGTTAATTGAATAAACTTCAACTTCATTATATTCCTGATCAGCTTTTCAGGGCTTGTTTGAGCTTCAATAACTTTATGATCAGCATTTAGATATGGAAAATGCTATAAGCACTTGTATTGGAATAGACCATATCTTAAAAAGCGTCAACTAACCACTTCATCCCTAATGCCCAATCAATAGAAGTAATAATATCCCAGTCAACAACAATTTTACTCTTCCCAAGTAAAAAAACTGTTTTAATCTATCAATCCATCGACTGACAACTTGTTGTCCCCTCGGGCCAACATTTCGATCCTTCAACCCAACCCACCGTGCCTAAATACCAAGACAACATCACCTCCCAGGAAATCCGGAGATTTGGTCCCCCACCAATAATTTACTTCCAAAAAATTGAAAACCTGTGTTGTGAGGAACCAAATTTGATCAGAAGTTCCCACATATGCATGCAACTATATACATTTTCAAACAAGTCATATTATTTCTAAATAACTGGAGTTGAGGAAGGTCCATGTAACTGGGTGGTGGGTAGGTTATGTCACAGTGATTCTTGTCAGGGCTGTGGAGGAGTTGTAACTGCTTCCCCAATAACACCCTATGTATACTCTTTTAACTTGTTGCAAATTCCTGCAACTCTCCAAGAATCTTATTGAACTCTTTTTAATTCATAACACAGATCAAAATATCAATGCATCTAGCTTTGAGATATATATTTTTGTTTATGATGTTACTCTTGGAAAGATAAGAGTCATAGAACGTCTCTTGTGTTGAAAGTTTTAAATTCATGTAACGATCATTTACTCTGTCTTGGAATGCCTCACGTGATCATGGGATAACTGGTTTCTCTCATGAACACAGTGACAAGACATGCTTCAATAGATGCGGTTTACTATTAGGTCAATAGGTCTTTCATGTGTGAGTTTGCTCATGCATGTGCTGAAAAAGTAGGTCAGAGTTGTGATATTGGGACCAGTAATTGCTAATTTCATTCTGTAGAAGTGGTGGCTTTTAACCTTAACGAAAACTTCTGTTCATACGCAGGAAAATTAGTGCTGTCTGATGCTTGGATTTTGGATACTGCCCAGAAACCGTACATGTGGCAGAAGCTTAATCCAGAAGGTGATAGACCTTCTGGTAGAATGTGAGTACATGTCTTATCTTAAATTTAATTGGTCTTGGTGGATTCTGAAATTTTGTCCTACCATAATATTCTGGTTGCAAGCATGCTTTCTTCAATTTTCATATATGCAAGATTTTCCACTATTACTTGACTTTGCTCTTGCACTGTTGCATTCTTTTACTGTTTCCAATCTTGTGTATATGAAGAAATTTCATAAGCAGGCCATTGGATTCATTTATTGAAAAACACTGATTATACATGAGATTGACCATATGATGCTCTTTGGCTCCTGACTACCTTTTCTTCTCACTGCTCATGTCTGCTTTTGGAGGCAAGTGGAAATATTTACCTTTTCTTCTTGCAAGTCGGGACTTCATATGTGCATTGTTACAGCTATGCATTATTTGTAATGTACAACCACCTTCATCCTTCTGAAAATTTTTACTTTTCCATAATATCATTTCTCAAGTGATTGCTTTTCTTTTCACTGTTACAAGAACCCAGTTTCTGATGATAGTTGAACAGTCCTACATATCTGTTATGCTGAGAAAGTGTACGTTGCTGTCAGATTGCTTTGTTATAATTCTTGACCAATTATCCATACCGAAGTTCTATGATTGAGAATGTCAATGGCCACGATGTTTTCTCTTGTTCAGAAATATACATAAATGCATTTTTGTGTATACAATTTACGTATTACAATTTTTATGTTGTTTTTGGTAGGTATGCAACGGCTAGTGCACGATCAGATGGTATGTTTTTGCTTTGTGGTGGAAGAGACACTTCAGGCACGGTATGGATAACTTTCTGTTGGACATTTGAACTGTTCTTGACAATTCCTGTTTTCCAATTAAATCTTACTCCAAAAAGAAAGAGGACTGGCATTCTGCTGTCTTTAACATCTAGATTGAACATTTGCTTGCTTATGATGAACTATATGCTAAGTGTACTTCTATTAGGCATAGGAATTGAAATATGTCCACATTTGCCAAAAAAAAAAAAAAAAATTCAGTACATTCATAAGAAAGATAGCTTTTATTTTCAGTACTTACACAGTACAGGTTATGGCTGTACGTTGATAGTGCTCATCTTTTCTATGTATGAAATGCAGATGAGCTAGATTTCCATCTTTTTTCTTATTTGAATAAAGGTATTATTCTGGGACTTCATTATCCAAATGAAAAAATAAAAATAAAAAAAGGGAAAATAAAGATGATAACCACTCATATAACAAAATCAATCCTCCACTGTCCCCTCATTATCGCTGCCATTGCAGTGACCATCATTCTCACAAGCGGTACTTTCGCAAGCCAATCCAGGGCAACATGCCTTGATCTGCCCAAGGAGAATCCGAGTTCAACCAGAGTGATAGTAGCATGGGATGGGCTGATAGGAATGGTGGAGAAGGGGACAATAAAAAATGTATTTGGGTTATGATAATTATGGATGTTCTAGTGAACTAATATGAAATGTTGAGGGTAAATTGGCCCTTTTGGATGTTTATGATGGAAAGTTTTGTAGTTCTCTAACGGCACGGTCCTCTGCTAAGTTTCAGTACTTGTGAGGCTAGGTGCCAAGTTCCAATAGTTCACAGGGTCTCCATGCAAGTACCACTTAATATTTGCTTTTTCATATGTAAAACTGATAACGCACGTATTCTTCTCTTCCTAGAGACGAAATTGAAGTTTTTATGTTGGGGCCTACAGGGGAGCGTGTATGATTGAGATTATATATTAAATTCATGCCTCTGCAGCCACTAGCAGATGCTTATGGACTGCTTATGCATAGGAATGGGCAGTGGGAATGGACTCTGGCTCCGGGGGTTGCACCTTCCCCGAGGTATCAACATGCTGCGGTAAGTGATTTCTGGATATTTACACCCTTGAAATTCATTTTTTGTAATTATCAAGTCTGCTGCAGGCAATAGTTTAAAATTTAAATTCCTTTTATTCATCTGTAAAGAATTCCCTTGGTTTTTTTTATCTTTTCTCTGGAAATGGAGCTTAAAGTTTTGAATGGAGAGGAAATTTATACTCGGAGGTTAGGAGTTGTAAGATTGTAAGTGCTGATTGGATTAGGTCCTGGGCAGTTTCATTGACTGCACAGTTCCTTGTCTTTATGCCCACAAAATCTTCAAAAATCGTAATGTTGGGTTTCATCAGGTTTTTGTTGGTGCAAGATTGCATGTTACTGGGGGTGTTCTTAGGGGTGGACGAGCAGTAGAAGGTGAAGCAGCAATTGCAGGTAAATTTTGAGGCTTGTTTATTTGTTAATTAGAGTGATTACTCTTAATATGAAAATGTTTATATTAATATTTGCATTGGTGTTTCTGTTTGTAGTACTGGACACTGCTGCTGGAGTTTGGCTAGATAGAAATGGGCTGGTGACTTCACGGAGCAACAAGGTGCATGCGGAGGATACCTCTTTGGAAGTCATGCATCGTCATCGCCATGCAGCTGCTTCTGTTGGTGTTCGAATATATGTTTATGGTGGTCTAAGAGGAGGTAAGGTTGTAATAGCAGATGCATCCAATCTTCTTTTACCCCTCCCCCCAACTTAATCAAGACCTGCCGTCTGAATCTGGACGATGACAGCAATACAAGCAACAACTTCAGCTTTACGATTTTTGGGAGTGAATTTTAGATTTTCATATTTTTGTATGTAATTTTTCTTAATTAAATGCACAAAAAGACAGATTTGTAATTTTCTTGATCAATTTCAGTTGTTCGAAGAAACCACCTCCCAGTTCACTTTTGGAGGATGGAGAGCAGTGATTTTTACGGCAAAATATTTGCTTTCATATTTCTTTCTAAATCTTACCAGAAACACTTAATTTGTAGCTCAAATTTGAATGATATTTCATGGACTGTGTTCATGTGATGGTTTAAAGTCACAACACTATGTTCTCAAACTTTTTCTTGTTCTGGGCCAATATGTCCTATGGTCAAAGATGGTCTGATCTTTCCTTTAAGCCCTTGTTTGAGTCCCATTTTTTCCATCAAAATGTATTCATGAACAGTGATTCAACCCAATTTCAACCACACATTTTTCAATAAAATAATATTACATGCAAATTCAAAATTTTTTCTTATTTTTTAACTACATATTCTCGATCATAACACTATTACATAATGCATTTTTTGAAAAAAAGATGGGGCTCAAACAAGCCCTAAGTTTGAGCTAAAATAGGAATAAGCCAACTTGTGCTGATGCGTGGATGCATGATGAGCTGTCAACCAGCCATAAGATGATAATTGATAACATTTTCATCATTATATCCTTCTCTTTCTCAGAAAGGTTGGATTTATAGGGCATGGAGAGTTGCTCCGAATAAAGAACAGAGTACAGGAGTTTAAACCGCCACGAACAATTCCTTATCCATTTCTTTTGCTAAGATGCCTGTTAATCTACTGTGGTAATTAATACCTAGTGGAGAGGTGAAGTGTGCATTATATATACTGCTGAAAGTAAACGCATAATGATCTGTACGTGGTGGTTTGGATGAAATGGTTGTATGTGGCAATGTTTTCGTGATTACACTTCGATTTATTACCCCTCCATTGAACATCAGCAACAAATGTGGGTCTAGAAGTTTATGAATATCATAATTTGTATCTTTTTGATATATCCTTTTTAATTTCTTAATTCATTATTTTTTAACTGTTGCAGATACTTTGTTAGATGATTTTATGATCGCAGAAAATTCTCCATTTCAATCTGACATCAATTCCCCAGTATTAACATCTGAAACAGCCTCAACAACTACAAGTCCAAGGTCAAACCATGCTAATTTAACTTCAGATACTCCCACACCAACTCCATATGGAAGACCTGAAATCTCCTTGTGGTGTTTTTGACCCATTACCTGCTTTTAAGTTCTTGATATGATTTTGAATGCAGTTAATAGAATTATTAATAAAGGTGTTTTCATTCATACAGTGCAAACACAAATTCTATGGAGAAACTGGCTCAGGCATCTGCTGCTGAAGCCGAGGCTGCTAATGTTGTCTGGAGGGCAGCACAGGCATCAGTTAACCCTGAAGAAACTTCTGTATCAGATAACAATTCGCAAGATGCAGAGACCATTTTGGACGGAAGTGACATTGAGGCTGATGTTCGGCTTCATACTAGAGCGGTATGTTTCTGCACTATCTTGTATTTTGTATTATGGATCTATTTTTATATCGGAGCCATTTTAGCACTATTTTCAAGGCTGCAGGTTGTAGTTGCAAGAGAAGCTGTGGGGAACTTGGGGGGTATGATTAGGCAGTTATCCTTGGACCAATTTGAAAATGAAAGTAGGCGAATGATTCCATCGCATAATGATCTGTCACATCCAATCAAAAAGTTCATGAGGCAGAAGTCTCCTCAAGGCTTGCATAAAAAGGCAAGATTTTTATCTTTCTGTTATGTTTTTCAAAATAAATAGAATAAAAAAAGAAAAGAAATGTTGAGACATTGTTATTCTTGTTCAGTTGATTGCATTTATCTGTTGCAGATCATATCTACTTTGCTTAAGCCTCGACATTGGAAGCCTCCTGCTAACAGAAAGTTCTTCTTGGACTCATATGAAGTGGGCGAGCTTTGTTATGCCGCTGAGCAGATATTCATGCATGAGCCCACTGTTCTTCAGCTCAAAGCTCCTATCAAAGTGTTCGGTGATCTTCATGGACAGTTTGGTGATCTGATGCGGCTGTTTGATGAATATGGATTTCCGTCCGCTGCAGGAGACATAACGTAAGTTCATAGTTGAATCTTAACAGTTACTATCTTTGATTTGTTACCTGCATGGACTTCTTTTTTTTCTTTTACTAAGAAAACATCCAGCCAGGATTGCGATGACATAACTATCAGCCTCGTAAGCAAGTGCATCTTTACAGTATATTTTTCAAGCTTGAAATATGGTACTTTGATTAACAAATGTATCTAATCATAATTTATCAGAAGGGAATTGGAAATGTTTAGCTATTTTCATTTTATCCAAAAGGGCATCTCCACATTGCCAAGCCAGCTTAATAAATAATAGTTGAAAGCTGTGACCCTGAATTGAAAAGTTTTGAGTATCACGATAGATTTTTCAGGATTAAGGAAGTTTTATAGTCTTATGAAAAAAAAAGAATATTGGGCATAAAGCAAAAGGTATCTCATCTTGGTGCGATAAGTTGATTTATTGTCTATTATCCACTTCTCTCTATGAACTATTTATCAGAGAAGTTGTATTCCTCATAGTTGATTGCTTGTAGTAAGGGTTGCTTCCGAATTTCTTGTATAAATGGTGCCATATTTGCTCAATGGCTTCCCATTGGTAACTTAAACCGTCATTCTAAACATCATTTATCAATGGTCAACGAAGTGTTGAAACAAGAAGGTCCAAATGGCAATTAAGAATAAAAGAGGATGCTTGCTAAAACAAAGGTCGAACCAAAATCGCTTTGTTGAAATTGTTGATTTGGTGCTACATGGACTTGATAACGAAATGGTTTTGTAATAAGTCATACCATTCTAAAACAGTTTGATTTATTGTCTATTATCCACTTCTCTCTATGAACTATTTATCAGAGAAGTTGTATTCCTCATAGTTGATTGCTTGTAGTAAGGGTGGCTTTCAAATTTCTTGACCCCAAAAAGAAAGCCAATATAAATGGTGCCATATTTGCTCAATGGCTTCCCACTGGTAACTTAAACCGTCATTCTAAACATCTTTTATCAAGGTGTAATTCATAGGTATCTTAAAATCATATCGGCTTTTACCAGGGAGATTCATTATATAAGCCATTTACCTTCTAAGAGATCGATGAACAAGTATATGGGAACAAAAAAACACAATTTGCATATGAGTATTAATATTCTTGATCTAGAAAAATGTATATGATCATAGAAAAGTATGACAAAGAGTCGAAGTATAAAATAAATTCCCAAGTTCACTTATAAGAGCAAATGGCAAGATTGCCAGAAAGGATTATGAAAGCCATAAAGACATTGACAAGTCCATATTTTCCCAATCTATCTCCCTCTCTTATTGACCTTGGAACCCTATATGAGAAGTAGGTTAGCGAACAGGTCCATGCGTAGGTCCATGATGATCTTTGATTACCCTTGGTGCCTACGAACATGCTATGGTGGTTGCTAGAGGAAATTTCAATATATTATTTAATTGTATGATAGTAAAGTCTTGATCGTGAGATGTATTGGCGGTAGGTAGAAATTCCCTATCGTTGTAGGAAGTTAGAGATTTGGACGATTACTTTGAAATTCAAAGGTTTTGAGTCAAGTAGAACCAAAAGAGAGTCCGTGCAATGCTATATTAGTAATAGTGCGAATAATAAAGTTAACAGAGTACTATAGTGGATTCAAGAATCGAAGAGGATGTAATGCAAATGATTAAAAAATGTTGGATAAAGTGGAGAAGTGCTACAGAAATTCTATGATAAGAAATATCACTGTAAGGTTAAAAGGTCATTTCTACGGAACAGTTAGTAAACATGCGACGCTTCATTGTAGTGAGTATTGAGAATGACAAATTGTCCTTAAAATGAATTTAGCGGAAATGAGGATACTAACATAGATGCGTGGTCATATTAAAATATTTAAGATAAGAAAAGAGAATATATGAAAACAATTGGAGGTGGTACCAATTCAAGATAAATTGAGGGACAACTTAGCTGGTTGAGACATTTCCTACATAGACTTAAAGAGGCTGTTGTTCGTTAGAGTGATGTGACCTTTGTAGAATATGACAGAAGCGAGAGTGGAGACCAAATTAACATTGTTTGTTGTGGTTGTTGAGAATCTAGTGGCTCTGTACTTTCCAATAGACGTGTCAATGAATTGAACGGATTCGAGAAAAGGATTCGTGTAGTTGCCACATGTATTTGATATAAGACTTAGTTCAATGCTGTTATTTTGCAATGTCCACCAAATAGTATATCCCAACTTCTGAAGACTCAGCTACAGCTAGCATCCCTCAAGGTCCATAAAAGGAAAAGGAATTAATTGATCTTAGTAATATTTCCCCGAACACACCTCCTACTGCTCTCAAAATCATCCTATGAAGTACAAATTCTAAAAAGCATGACACTGAATATGAGGTTCAGTAAGGAAATAATTTTCCAAAGTAGATTGTGATGCTTGTAGGTTATAGAGATGACGTTTGTCCTCAAAGTTGCAGCAACAGAATATCATGTATCTTTCTGATTTTTGTCTTTCCAGAATGGATTTTCTCTAGCAAATGCATATAGCTCTTACTGAATGTATTCATGGTTATGTCACTGACTCAAACCTTTTAGCGAAATCATTTAGAACTACATGTTTTCTCCTCCTTAAGATCTGACAAATTTCTTGTGGAGTCATTTAACGGGTATTTATTTATGCCGTTTCAGTTATATTGACTATTTGTTTCTGGGAGACTATGTTGATCGAGGACAGCACAGCTTGGAGACCATCACTTTGCTCCTGGCTCTAAAAGCAAGTACATTGACTGATTTATTGCTTGTTCTTAGATTTGAGTGTGTTTGGCTAAGCTTAAAAGCAAGTCAAACTTGCTTTTAGTCATTTTATTTTGCCAAGCATATTATAGCTTAAAAACGGCATAGAAATAAAAACTGGGACTACCTTGTGATAATAAAGATGGTGGCTTTTTAAGAAAAGGCTTGACCAAGTAAATGACCCTTAATCTCTCAACCTTGAAATGCAACACGTTATTAAAATATTATGTTGGTTTTTTTGGTCATTTGCTACATTTACATTACCTCAAAGTAATTCTTTCTCAAACAAAAATTTACTTATAAGAACACTTGACCCAAACACACGCACTAAACAAGTAAACTAACCTTTTCACTTTAAAGTAACTTGCCCTTTTTTTAAGCTTAGCCAGACATGCTCTTATCGAACTTTTTATATACTAATTGGTCTTTGTGGATCTCAGATTGAATACCCAGAGAATTTTCATTTGATACGTGGGAATCATGAAGCTGCTGACATTAATGCACTTTTTGGCTTTCGCATTGAATGCATTGAGAGAATGGTATGCACGAGCATGCACATATATTTCCTGTGTTGACTTTGGGAGGCTGGTTAATGATATGATTGATGTGCACATAGGGAGAGAGCGATGGGATCTGGGCTTGGACACGTTTCAATCAAATGTTTAACTGTCTTCCACTTGCTGCACTGATTGAGAAGAAAATAATCTGCATGCATGGTGGCATAGGTAGGTCAATAAACGCAGTAGAACAGATAGAGAAACTCGAGAGGCCTATAACAATGGATGCCGGGTCGATAGTACTCATGGATTTGTTGTGGTATGTGTAACTTCATATTCTATTATTTAACTCATATACGACAGTTTTTAGCACTGTATGTTTTCTTGTATAGGTCTGATCCCACCGAAAATGACAGTGTAGAGGGTTTGAGACCAAATGCCAGAGGACCTGGTCTTGTCACATTCGGGGTATGCATTTTACAAGTCACTGTAGAAATGTGGGCATCGTAATAAATACCTCTCCGTTTGTCCTAATTATCTCTGTTTGTATGATATAATTGTGCATGATTTTTAAAATGTCACTTCTTTTTTCCCCCTTTCGATAAAGCAACATGATGTCTGAACTAGAGTTTCCAGCTCAACATAAATGTTCCTCTGGAATCAACTGTGATGATGTTCGCTTGTGTATCTTTTATGACTGCATCTTAGCTATTGTTATGCAAAAGTATTTGCTTGTCGTTTCAAGAGTTTACTATGGGAAGGTTTGTCTCAACGTGAAATGTTTACTTATAACTAAATTATTTTAGAATAAATATTTTTTTATTGAATAAAGCTAGAGATAAGTATGCTACTTTTTTAGATACTAGTCAGAGTTAAACGTGCGTTACACGTTATTTTGAAATACTTTATAAGTGCTTTGAAAGTAATATTTGACAATTCATTTACCATTTTGATCTAAATATGAAAGAAATGTAAACCCTTGAAAATAAATAATTATTATATATACACGTAAATAGTGAAATGCATATATGAACGTGAGTATTAGAATTACAATTAAATGTTTAAATGAAGATTAATGAAAAATGCGATATATAAATTAACATGAATGTTAATTAATTTAAAATTAATACAAATGATTATATACGTGACAATGAATACTAAATCATTTATACTAAATGAATAAATTTTAGTTTTCATTTAAGTGAAACTGGATGTTAATTATAATACATGGATATGAATAATGAATTTTATTTTTGAATGTAAAATTCTAATTAATATTAATTAAATAAATGTGAATGTTAATTAATTGAAAATCAATAAGACAATAACGGGAACATAGACGTGAATGTGAATGTAAAATTCTAATTAATATTAATTGAATGAATGTTAATGTTAATTAATTGACAATTAATAACACGAATATGGACATGAATGTGAAATTTTGATTAATACAAATTAAATGAAAGTTAATGTTAATTAATTGATAATTATAATAAATACGTGCATGAATAAGAATGTTGGCATTTATTACAGTTTATAAATTAAATAGTTATTGAAAAACGAAAAGTCGAGTATTATTGAAATAATTAAATTGTAGTAGGGCTATAAAAATCCAAAAAATAATTCTCACTTGATATGAACATGGAAGTGAATGTAAATGTAAAATTCTAATTAATATTAATTGAATGAATGCAAATTTTAATTAATTGAGAATTAATAACACGAACGTGGACGTGAATGTGAAATTCTAATTAATATCAATTAAATGAATGTGAATGTTAATTAATTGATAATTAATTATAATAAATACATGCATGAATAAGAATGTTAGTATTTATTACAATTTATAAATTAAATAGTTATTGAAAAACAAAAAAATCAGGTATTATTGAAATAATTGAATTGTGGTAGGGATATAAACGTCCAGAAAATGATTCTCACTTGATGTGATATTTAATATATTATAGATGAATGTAAGAGTTACTTTCAAAAAGTAACTTGGACTTATTTATCAGCTTAGCCAAACATGTTTTCTTGATTTGTCCAATCACAAAGTTCTGATGAGATCCATTTTCTGCCATTGTCCATAGTAAAAAATAGTTTTGCTTACTCTATTATCACTTGCAGCCTGATCGAGTCACAGAATTCTGTAAGAAGAACAAATTGCAACTAATCATAAGAGCACATGAATGTGTTATGGACGGATTCGAACGATTCGCTCAGGGCCAGTTAATCACTTTATTTTCTGCAACCAACTATTGTGGTATGCAGTTATAGTCTTCAAATGTTTTTTTATCACTTATTTTCTGCAACCAACTATTGTTGTATGCAGTTATGGTCTTTACATGTTTTTTAACTTTTATCTTCTGTAGCTTAAAACATAGTCTAATTGAACAAATGCATTCAGGAACGGCGAACAATGCTGGGGCAATATTGGTTGTTGGTAGAGGGTTGGTTGTTGTTCCTAAACTAATTCATCCATTACCACCTCCTCTTCATTCCCCAGAGACATCCCCCGAGCAATTTACGGACGATACATGGATGCAGGTAACACTGTTTTAGATTTTCAGGTTTTCATCTGTGCATAGGGTAGAAAACACTGCTAGTCCTGTCTGTCACCAAACTACATTTTGTTTCAAAGCGGTCGTTGAAGTACGGTTTTCATTTCAGTTTTTCGTTCAGAGAATCCAATAGTTTTCTACCAGAATGTCCAACATGGAAGACTTCCATGTCGATGCCATGTCAGATTGCTGACTCCTATATCGGACATTCTGTCATAAAAAATTAAGGAATTTTAACTAGTAAGCCTTTTGAGGAAAAAAAAAGCAGCGCAGCAAATTTGAGTGTAAATTTTTGAACCATTTCTCCACTTTGGAAATGACTAACTGTGTTTTTAACCCCATCAACCTGTTTATGAGTACTAATGTTAGAATCTGGTTTCCCATAGGAGCTCAATATTCAAAGACCACCAACACCGACACGAGGTCGCCCACAGCCCAGTCTCGACCGAACTTCACTTGCCTATATTTAACATCACTCGTTGATCCGTGTTTATCGTAATGTTGCACGGGAACAAAATTCTTTAGGGACACAATTATTCGTTGTTCAGAATTGAAACGCTGAATTTGTCGTCCACACTGCCGTATTCCTCTGAAACAAGAAGAAGGTTTGTTTTGTTGTAACACACAGATTGTGGGTGGTAGGTAAATTAGCTGTTAGACTATCTGGTGATCAAAGTTGCTTTCTAGATTTAAGCAAAAGAAATTGATGGACGATGCAGTTTTTGGGGGGGGGGGGGGGTGATATTGTCGCCAATTTTGTATTTTTATTCTAAGAATTACATTAAATTTAATATAAATTAATCGCAGATTGGTAGGTAAATTTACATATTTGTGTGTCTGTTAATGTTTGTTGTTGGAAAATATATTGAAATGAAGATTAAATGCTGTTTTACTTTGAAGTTTTTGGAATGAATTTCCAAGGAAGATGAGCGCTTTCTCAATCTTCTATCTAAAAACACGAATTTGTTACAGAATTTCAGGCCATTATATAATACTCTCTGCGTTCCCTAACGATAGATTATTTTTCATTTTCAAACATATTAAGAAAATATAATTAATATTAATTAATATAATTGAAAATATAATTTTTTTTCTTATATTTTTCTAATATTTACTATATTAAATAATGATTTAAATAGAAGTCTTTTATATTTATTAATAATAAAGCACATTAAATAGGGATATATTTAAAAATTAAGAAATAAATTATATTCTTATCAAGGAAAGTGATTTATAATTTGGGATGGATGAAAGAGAAAGTAATTTTATTTTTATGGGACGAAGGGAGTAGTTATTATTTCTAGTTTTGGAATTCTTAGCCGGGGGGGTGAAGTGATGGAGAAAAATTAGGATCGATACTTTACAAAAAAAAAGAAAGAAAGAAAGAACAAAAAGGAATAATAATAATAAATAAATTAACATTTGGAATTAATCAATAAACTTTCAATATATTACCACGTCTTTGAACCTTTTGAAGATGGGTGGCACCCTGAATCCCCAATCCATGAATAGCATGCGAGCATGGGTTTATCTATTAGCCCTTGTTTGATAGTTTAGTCAATTTTAACATAAACTGATAACTGATTATCTCACCTTAGTCTAAGCCCCTATTTGACATCCATTAAATTAAGAGTACGTTTGTTTTTCATTTTTATAGTAAGAATGTATTTTAAAATTAGTAAAAAAAATGAAAAATGTGCGGTTAAAAAATAAGGATTTTTCTTGAATTTGCGTGTATTAGTATTTTATTGGAGAACGTTTAGTTAAAAAAAGAGAAAAAATGTATTTTAAGAAAAATGGGTATCTAAAACTCTTTTTTGTTAAACTCATTTTCAACAACACTAACAAATTAAGCTCTTGTCCCTATTTTTTTTAAAATATATATTTTTCTCTCTTCTTTTCAACTACATATTTTTTAATAAAATAATATATTACATGCAAATTCAAAACATTTTCTTATTTTTTAACCACATATTCTCTATCAATCTACCATTTCAAAATGTACTCCTACCAAAAAGGGGCTCAAACGGACTCTCAAAATATTTTGTGCACAAACCAAAAAAAAAAATTTTTTTTTTTTTTGCCTCATATTCTCCAAAAAATCACAATTACAAAATTCATTCCTCCCAAAAAACTCATTTTAATGGATGTCAAATAATGGCTAAATGGCATAAATGGAAAGAGAATAGGAAAAAAAGAAAAGGAAAATTCTTATTGTACATCACCATTTACATAATTTTTTACAGATTGATGATGTGTCAAAAAGAGAACGGGAGAGTTTTATTTTCTTATTTGGCTGATGAGATTTTGATTCAATCAAATCTCGTCATATCATCTATTAGTAAATAATATTATAAATTGTAATGTACATGTAGCGCGTTCGAATAGAAAAATGTAGAACACCCCTCCCCAAGTCTGGGACACTGTCACATCTTTGACCCTACCAATCGCTAGTAACAGGTGATAGTCACTGGCGGGTAGGGTCATCAGTAGTAATTCGAATGTCGAGTGTCAAAAATACTTAGTGCTTCCAACATATCTGATACAGGATGACATTAATAATTATCCACGATGGCCAATGATGTGAGTACTACTTGATATGCACTATACATAGAGCACCACACGATAGGTTGTCTACACCTACATGTCGTCTACCACTATGAGGCTACTACCACCGTCATGAGGCCCTCTACGTTCACATATACCATCTACCACTATAAGACCGCTTACCACCATAAGACACTCTACGTTCACATGAGGCCGTCTACTACTATGAGGCTGTCGACCACCATGAGATCGCCTACCACCATGGGGCGCTCTACGTTCACATGAGACCCCTACCACTATGACGCTATCGACCCCCATGAGGTCGCCTACCACCAGGAGGCCCTCTACGTTTACATAAGCCGCCTACCACCGTGAGGCCAACACTACATTTAACCACACAAATAGTAATCAGCTGGACGGGAACCGCTCAACGACAAATGTGGGCACAACCGACCGCTTGAGAAGTGGAGGTCATCCCATTAGAACGTGGGTGAAGTGGGAAGATTTACGTGGGACACGTGGCACCATTAACTGCTGAACGAGTGCGTCGTATCAGGTGCCTATAAATACCCCTAAGGTGAGAACGGTATGATGCTCTTGAAACCGAACTGTTTGAATTCCAGTTATACCCTCTTCCTACTTTCCTAAACCAATTACTGATTTTCACGCAGGAAGTACAATGGGGGAGAAAGCCCCGAGCTCATTTTGCAGGTAGCATTCACTAATCGAAGTAGCCGAAACATCCTATACGTCAAGGAGAATGCGAAGGTTTATCTCGCTACAATTTCAATATCTACCCCAAATTCCCAAGATTCTTCAGTTATTTTTTGACAAACTTTGAGATATTTGGGAAAAGAATTCATATCAATAACCACTCCATGTCTCTAACAGATTGACTTTGAACGGAGACTCTCTAAATTGGATTTTTAATTTTTTTTTCTTTTATTAGTCTTATTTTTTAATATCAAACAGTGTGTGGTATTGAAATGACATTGTTCGAGCATCCTTTGGGAGTGGAAAGGGGTTGATGAGAATAGATCCGGCTTTTGGCAACAAGATGGGGTGGCGCGGGTCTGGGGATTAAAATACTATCCCTGCTCCATTGGTGATTTTTGGGAGGTGGGACGGGAAGGTTTTTTAAATACAATTTTAATTGAAAATATAAAAAAGAAGAAGAAAAGATTTTGGACATGGACCATGTTCCTTAGCCAATGGAGCGGAACGGAGGCGAGTCCTTGGCTCCTTTGCCCTCGATTGTTTTAGAAAAATAGTCCGTTATGGATATTTATGCACACTAATATTTTATTTTCATCTTTTTATTACTGAGCTTAGCAATTTTAAGAGGTAACTAACCTGTTGTTGAGGGTGTTATATTAAAAGCATCATTAAATCAAATCAGCAAAAATATTGTTAATAATAAAATAAAATACGTGGCTTAAGCAGTATCTGATAGACAGAGAAAAAATTATAGTCAATAATTTGACGATGATTATATTGTTCCTTTGAACTGAGGATCGACTTACAATTTGTTTTCGACATTGAACATTGCAGAAAATAAGCAGTATCTTCAAATATTCATCGAATGGAAGACATATTTGAGAAATGAAACGAGGGTTCTAAAATGAGACAGGAATAAGCTGAAAAGATGTAACGATCAACTCAAAAAAAAAAAAGTTGATTTGGATTTGAATTTGAATAGGAATGAATTTTGTTGGAAGGAGACACACACCAAACACCAAAAAAGTTGTGGGACCCTTGAATCCAATCCTGATTCCCATGAATTATATTATTATTTTCCAATCTTTAATTCTTGGACATCATATTCTGTCCAACCAGGAACGAAATTACATGGAATTTGAAGACAATGTGGGGACAAAAAATAACAGTAAAATCTTTGGAATCCCAATTTCTTGGTTTCATACATGCTACTATTATGTTTGATTTACCAACAAAAAAACAAATCATTGACGGCATCGATTCAAGGGAAATAGTTGAATACTACTATGCTTACAAAATGACACGAGTGTTTGTCAAGAGTCGGGAAGAAATGTGCACAAAGATATGCATGGGCGAATCCATGACCGAATTTCAGATTGGACTAATAAGTAAAAAAAATAAAATTACACAAGAAATTTTTTTTTTTACATTTTTTTCTACTACAAAAATTAAATGAGCTGGGGGCTGGACCGGACTACACCCTAAATCCGCCCCTGAAGATAAGGATGAGATATAAGATATGAGGTGTATATAAAGTGGAATGGATCACAAAATAATAGTAGAAGTAATGTAAACCGTCCAAATGTCGACATACAAGTTGGTAATTTTAAATAGTGCATAGTCCATAAAATTTGACAGTTTTATTTCAATTAATGTGGAGTCTTAAAAACCCAAAAACCTATACTAAAATTTCCCCATCCTTTTTCCCCCCTAGGCATTATTTCATATTGAGTCCCCCTACCCCACCCCACCCTACCCCACCCCACTTCACCCAACCCAAGCCCAGCTTTGCCCTTCGGATTTTTACCCCCAACATTAGTTTTACTCTTACAACGTGTAAAAGTTTAATTGAAAATAAAATTCAGCAACAAGTCCAAGTTAATGGCATGAAAGCTGAAAAGTACGCTTTTGTTGGAAATACGAAGTTAAGGTCCCAATGGTAATCATCAATTTAGCAACGGTCTCCAAATCATCAAAAAGCAACCATCTGTTCTAACACCACCCGACTTTGTTAAACCCTATTCAACACGTAGATAAGCATGTTTTGGACTAGTTTATAATCTGGTTAAATTATAAATATACAAGCAGCAGCAAATAAGTGAATATTACGATCAAATGTGTGGATAAAAAGTAATTTGACCAATTATAAACAGGTGACAAACAAACACTATTTATTCCTTTAATTTTTGGGGAAAAAAATGGTCTCGTCTGATAATAAATGACGTGTTCGACGTAAAATATATACACGAGGGATTTTGCGCGAATTTGGACATGAAAATGGGAATCTGAACCTTAAATTTAAGGGTTCGTCTCATAAAACTGATACAGCATTATGCGATAAGAAAGAAAATGTAGGTAACAACGAACATAAACAAATAAAAAAAACAATTCACATAATAATTTTCAAAAGTAAGACTTAATATATTTTGTTTTGAAGACTTCGGAATTTAAAACAAAGATTAATAATTCAAAACCTGTGATATGTGATAAGAGGGGACTAAAAAATTTAAAATCATTTCAAAAAGAGATTTTTTTTTTTTTTAAATGGAAATTAATTTTTTAAATATAAAAAATAAATAAATCCATGTTGGAGTTAGGTGATAAATCAGCCAATTGGGTGAAGTGACCAATAATAATAAATACCTGAATCCAGTGGCATAACCGAAATAATACGCCAAGGGCAAGGTTCTTATGGTCACAAAAGGGATAAAGTTCACTGGACAAAGATTTGAAATTAGTGGCCGTTTGAATACACAGTGACTTCGGACTTCAAAACCCTCTTACCCCCACCCCATCCCTGCGTTCAAAAACTCCAATCTTCAAATCAAATCGCTCAAAATTTATGCAATAGTTAGCACTCTAGGGAGAGAAAAACCGTTCAATTTCATAGAGAGAGAAAAACATTCGATTTCCTAGAGAAAGAAAGGAAAGTGTTTTAAAGAGAAAAATGGCAGGTATGGTAATGGTAACAAGGGGTGGTGGATGTGGTGGCGGTGTAGGAAATGGGAAGAGCTCAAAATCTGCTGCAGCTGAGGAACAAAACAATCAGGAACGCCAGCAGCAGCTCTCTTTGCTGGATTTTCTTATATCAGCTTTAAGAAAATCCATGGTGTCGTGCAGGGTGGATAGGCAGGAAGAGATGATCACCACCGTTCATCACATGGAAATCGGGTGCCCTACAAACGTCCAACACATAACTCATGTCACTTTCGATCGATTTCATGGATTTCTAGGTCTCCCTGTTGAGTTTGAAGTTGAAATCCCATGTAGAGCTCCCAGTGCCAGGTTTGTCAAAAGGAATCAAAATCTCAGCCTTTTTTCTTCTTAAATTTCATTTTCTTGATCTGGGTTTTGTTCTCTAACGTTGTTCGAAAATATTTGCTGTTTTATTAGCATGTTTAGCTGCTGTTAAAAGCATTTTTTTTTTTTTTGGAAAAGCACCCCCAAAAAAGTTGCCTTTTAAACCCAGCGAAACGGTTCTTTGTAGGCCGTCTTAAAATTCAGTTTGTTGACCGGTGCTTTGTTCTTTAACGTTGATTGAAAACATTAGCTGTTTTTTTTTTTTTATCTTGTGAGCTGTCTTAAATTTCAATTTCTTGATCTTGGTTTTGCTCTTTAATGTTGTTTGACAACATTTGCTGTTTAATTCTCCTGAGCTTTCTAAAATTTCCTCCTCCATTTTTTCTCTATCGGTTTTGCCTTTTATTGTGTTTGAAACATTTGCTTTTTTGTTTTGTGGGTATTAATTTCAATTTCTTGATCTGGGATTTGTTCTTTACTGTTGTTTGAAAGCGTTCGCAGTATTTTGGGCTGTCTAATGTTTCAATTTTGGGATCTGGTTTTTGTTCTTTAAGTTGTTAGAAAACATTTACTGTAACCGTATTTTAGTGTGGTTCAGATCTATGAACTCTGGAAAACATTACCGCCTTCTTTAGCTTAATAACATGTTTAGCTGTGCTTAATTTAGCCACTTGTTCAATTGAAAAAGGAATCCAAAAGCGGACTTTTAAGCACGGTGAACATATCACAAGTTTTTTGATCTATTATTTCTTGGTTTCCAAACATTCAACCTCATCTCTTTCCCTAAAAACGAACCTAATTACAAAATGAATCTTAAGTACAACTTAAATCTTGCCTGAAATTAATGATTTAGTTTTCTGTCATTATCTTCAGCTGTTTCTCCTTCCTTTTAAATATAACATTAATGTAGAGTAGACTTGTCATAATTATGTAATAGGTCTATATAACTAATACACAAGAATCATGAAGTTGATAAATTCAGTTCTTTTAGTGTCATGGGCCCTTGAAGTTAGGTGCAGAAAGAGAACTTTATTGGTTCTTTAGGCAACCTAGACTTTACAGTACTAAATAGTATTCAAATGAACAATAATTAATATCTTTTTCATTGTATTTCTAGTACTAGCACTATGTACCAAATATTACTCTACTTTAAGTAATTAATAGCCCGTTTAGATAAAAATTAGATTTTTGGTAGAGTTTGAAAAAATTGATGAAATATGTGATTGAAAAGTTGATAAAAGTTGTGTATTGCATAACATGTGCGGTTGAAAATGAATTTGGGATAAAATGAATTTTAGAAAATAAAGGCCAATCGGGGGCTTAATGTTACCGATGGTGTATGACTTCCTTATTACCAGCATATGACTTTCACTTTCATCGGTATAATATGGATAGCCATTGTGTTTTCTGTTTTTTTTCTCCCTGCTTATGGAATTATAAACTCAAAACTCTACAATTTGTATGTAGTACTGAGTTTCTTAATCACAAATTATGCAGTGTTAGTGTATTCGGTGTATCAGCAGAATCAATGCAATGCTCTTACGACACAAGAGGCAATAGTGTCCCAACCATACTTCTACTAATGCAAGAAAGATTATATGTGCAAAGTGGTCTAAAGGTATGAAGAAATTCTGTAGTATTTTGTGTTTTCTGTTAAATGATCTTGGAAATAATGTTGAGGAGGCCCACGATTGAACTTTTTGGATTAATTTTGTATAGGCAGAAGGGATTTTTCGGATAAATCCAGAGAATAGCCAAGAGGAGCATGTTAGGGACCAACTCAACAGAGGAATTGTGCCTGACAACATTGATGTCCATATTTTGGCTGGTCTGATCAAAGCTTGGTTCCGAGAACTCCCGTCTGGTGTACTTGATGGGCTTTCCCCAGAACAAGTGTTACAATGCAATGCGGAAGAGGAATCCGTTGAGCTCGTAAAACAACTGAAACCGACTGAGAGTGCATTGCTTAACTGGGCAATTGATCTAATGGCTGATGTAGTTGAACAAGAGGAATTCAATAAAATGAATGCTAGAAATATTGCTATGGTTTTTGCCCCGAATATGACTCAGGTAACCTTCCAAAATACTTCTTTCTCAATCTTTATGGCTTTATGGTGAGGTGGACTCTAGAGTCTAATGGACAATACTAAAGAAGAAGTTATAATCTTATTCGTTATGATGTCTAAGACTGTCCAGTATTACATACCAAACATGCTGCACCTTAGTTCACTATCTAATTGTAGTCTTCTATATTTGTTGTTTGTTCAAGATGTCAGATCCATTGACGGCTCTTATGCATGCTGTTCAAGTAATGAACTTATTGAAGACATTGATCATGAAAACGTTGCGAGAACGTGAAGAGGCAGCAGCTGGAGGATACTCTCCAATGTCATCACGTTCCTCCAATGGGCGAACAGACGAGGAATATGAAAGCCAACAAGAGATGGATACTAGCTGTGAATCAACAGGACCAGCATCTGATGACGATGATGAGCAACCCCATTACAGCACCAGCAGTGAAGACAGAGATGAAGTTGAATCACTGAGCGAGATAGAAGAATGTTTCTTAAGGCAATTGGATGAGAATGAAAATGCAAAAAATGGTTTTCGGAAACAACTGGAGGGAATTTTGTGTAGAGAGCAAGTGAGTCCTGGAGGTGGTTCTACATTCAATGAGGATTCTCGTGTTCCATTATCCGACAGCAAGACAGGTAGTTCCTGCCTGAGCACGGAAGAGGGAGAAGATTCAAGAGCAACCACGGAAGAGGGAGAAGATTCAAGAGCAACGAATGGACCGGTAATACCTTCAGCCGTAAAAAATATAGATATGTTAGACAATGTGGTAGAATCTCCGTTCCCCCCCAAGCAATTGTGTGTTCCTAGTTAACTTGTTGGGCAAAATGCTTCCAGTTTCTTATGGCATAGTTGATAAGGTCTACTGGACAGTATTCGATACTATTAAGGAAGACTGCACGCCTAACACACCTCCATTGTATCGGAGGTGTCTCGGGGTTGCTGAATTTCTTTCATAGGCATTTGTTTTTGTAAATTGTTGTTGTAACTGTTAGGCATTTTTTTCGAAAAACGTAGAGTGGTTTGGTTGTGGTGATTGTAAGACACTGTTCAGTTCAGGGGGCTGAATTTGTGCTTGTTTCTTTGCTTTATCGGCAAAGGATTTTCTATTTGATCAATTTATTTTGGCTCGAGAAAAAGAAAAATTCGTGATGAAGTTACAAGCTGATGGATTTTACCCTTGATTTCTTCTTTTTCAGAATGTAATCGATTGAATTGAAATTAGGCTAAATACGAACATTGTGGAATCCCATTGGATATAAGTAAAAAGAATGTAAAGTAAGTACAACAATAAGACTAGACGGGGCATTAAAGAAAAAGAGACACATTCATTTTGTCAATCCTTATTTTGCATGATATCTCGTGAACTTGAATTCATGTCTCGATTATACAGTTGAAGAATATATTCATAATTAGGCTATGATTCGAGTTGTCTTAAGGTTATTATTTGTACTATTGACTTAAAAAATTTTAATTCGTTGTTGACTAAAGTTTGAGAGAATTTGACTAAATTAACGTGGTCTATTCCTTAAGTAGAAGTTGAAGGATAATCTTGTTTTTGGCATTATAGTATTGCCCTTAACTATATTTGGATTATTTTGAAATTTGGTTAATTTTGTTATGTTTGTTGGTCCCAGTTTAAATAAAACATTCAAAAACTCAAACCTTTGCACAAACCAAAATCGAAGTAAATCAAAAGTAACAACACAAACCGACTAATGGGTTCGAATGTTCATGTGCTCTAAACGCTATTCACCCGTTGAACATCTACAAGTAGATATTGCTCAGATCACTAAAATTAGCCAAGAATAATGCATACAAATATACGAAGAAATCAAGGATTTCTTCACAGTTGCGTCTCGCCTCACACATGGTAGTTCATCACAGCAAACCACACTCAATCTTACAGATTACACACTCAATACATCAACAATCCACTCAATATTTACAGAGACTAAGAACAGATCAATAATCCACTCAATACATCAATAATGCACACTCAAGTCTACGCCCGACCCGAGTTAGTTTCGTGTTAGACGATGCCTAGTAATTATAAGAGACCGTGTCGGGGACATTTGCTTAGAAGGGCATGGGCTATTAGGTTAAAAGAAAGAATTTATCATGTTTTTTTGTGTAACAGTTTTAAGCATTAAAAATCCTTTTAAAATGTTTTTAGAAAATGGTAAAAGAAAAATTCTATTGTGTAAAACGAGCCTTAGAACTGTTTCTATAATCTTTGAAAGGATATGAGTGTCTATAATTATACCTTGATGTAGCGGAAGGAACAAGGACAAAAGAACTAATCTAGAGAGATGCTAATTTTACGACTACTCGAAACTTTGGAATAGATAATACACTTTCATTGATAGTTTCTCGACGTTGTCTATGTTCATTATTCGATTTTCCATTCAATAAATTAGGAATCGACTTCAAAGTTTGGGTATCCATATAATCAATAGTTATTTGGTGTTCGTTCCCATTCCTTCCGTTGCATCAATTTAGTATCAAACCTCACTTGTAACATGATAGTCATGAAAACTCTGATGGAAGCAATGATGCTACGTGACGGAGATGTACTAGACAATTGTTGATAGAGACAAGACAGCTGCAATAGATAGAGGTGCTAGCATAAGATATGGATTGGCTACTACAGCGATGCGATGCGATGGCATGATGCCTGTGGAATTGGCAATGAAAGAGGACTCTATCATCGATAATAACCTTATCATGTTTTTCAAAATTGTGAGTCGAGTGATTCAAGTGACGATTATTACAGGTCACCCACTATCGATACACTGAGATCAATGAAGATGTACAAGCGAAGTAGGTAGAGGAAGAGGTTGTGTCATCATTTCACTGTGACTTAAAAGAGCTATAACAATAGATATTGGCGTAGCAGTGGATTGGTCCCTCATAAAGTTATGAGCTTTGGTTCCATGTTACTTCGAATATTTTCATAAATGGAATTATATGATTTCACATAATTTCTGGAATCAAACTTGAATCGTAACCATCGGTTCCGTTTCGGATTCAGTTCTATTTATAATGTTTTTAAAAGAAAATTGTAAATTAAAAATACAAAATATTTTTTCAGCACCTAGTGAAAACAAAATAAATCAAACGTCTCCTAATACATATTTCAACACCCTCTAAAACCACTATAAATATGCACCCAAATGGCATTCAATTCTGGTTGTGACTCCACACGACGTCTCAAGAAGGGTTTGTGGGATGTGCGATGTATACAATGCAGTCAATAGTGACTATGAACAATAGCGATATGCTTCACTTTGTTTTGGAAATTAAATTTTGCCCCCGGACATCCTTCCATAGAAAGGTAGAAATTAATTGATGTATTTAATGTGACCTGCTACTTGCTATTTGTTGGGTCGGGTCATTAGATCAGGGTAAATAAATTTTGAAAAATAAAAAATAAAAAAACTTATAAAAATATATTCATTTTCAGAGCCGAGTTTCTATAGTTTCAAATTAAGAATGAACATGGACCGATCGGTTCTCGATTCTATTTTCTAATTTATATTTTGGGAAACCATATTGAAACCTTCGATTCCAGTTTGGGAGGTTCAATTCCAATTAAAATGTCCCACCCCTATATAACATATTCCAGTGGAAGTCCAAGGGTAAAATGGTGACGTTGGAAGAAAAAAAACACCATTGGAGCATTAGTAGCTAGTGCTGAAATCCTATAAATCTAGGGTAATTTTGTCATAACTGAAAAGATAAGGACAAATTTAAGCACCGAAACCTTGTAGAACATAAATTTTTTGAAAAATTTATTGGTCAATTGCTATCCCAACTTTCGAAGAAAACGCTTATGAGGATTGCCTTGTCGTGACTTTCACATGACTTACAATTTTAGGGTAAACACGGTCAAATCACTCATTTGTCTCCAATTTAAATAAAAGTCGACTGCAATTTAAATGTCCAAATTGATGATTTTTGTCGTGCAAGGACAAAATTCACATATTCAAATAGATTAGGGATCCAAAACCTCACTTTTGAAAGCTAATAATTTATAACTATACGATGTGAAAGATTGGGGAGCCTAACGTTAATTTACCCTTAACGAAATAACTACTACTTATTGCAGAATGGGTTTTATTGGAACTAATAAAATTTCATCGAGAGTTCTTCAATGTCGTCAATTTTAGGTATTCGACTTTTGAATCAACAATGTGTATATCGCGCATGTTTAATTTCATAAGAGTTCCTTTCACTACATCACGTGTGATGCAGTAGATATTTTCAAGAACTCTAATTCATCTAACCTTACAGAAAAGGACTCACAATACGCAACTTCATCCTATATGTGATAAAATAGAAATTTTCGAGAACTCTAATTCATTCAACCTTTCATTGTCTAAAATTCCGTTTATTTCTTTTATCAATGTCTATACTTTGAGCCTCTGTTTGGCACCCTTAAAATAAAATTAAAAAAAATGGTTTTTAATAGTATTTTTTGGAGAATGTGTTGTTAAAAAGTAATAATTTTTTTTAATTTACGTGTAAAATATTATATTGTATAAATATATGGTTAAAAATGAGCATGAAAAATAAATTAAAATAAAGTAAAAAGAATCAAGCAGGGGCTGAATTTGACTTGTTCCATACTTAAATTAAAGATAAATAAAAAACAATAATTTTGGTAACATAACCGTTAATCCGTAAAACCTAACGATCACTTTCCCGGATTTCAAGGCCCATTGTCAAATCCACTTCATAACCCCACGATTCCGGTTTCCCGCTCTTTCGGCCTCTATTCAAAATTTTCGGACCTAACTCTTAAAACCCCGTAGATGATGATAAAGGAAGTAAAACCCTTCTACCACAAAAACTCCCAAAAAAGGCAGAAACCCTCCCTCTCTCTCTCCAGAAAACACACAGATCTACATTCTACACACACAAAATTCCCACACTTTGCCTTGTTCGCTGCCTTGACTTCTTAACATCAAGGAATCCCACCTCTTCCTCGAGTAGGTGGAGACAAGGAGGGTCAAAAACCTCTTGCAGAGTTTAACAAGCCAACTTTATCTTGGGAAATAAATCTTAATTTGTTGTGAAAACAGCTCTATTCGATGCCGAGTAAGAGGAAGGCCACAACACTGGTCAAGGATGAGGCGGCAGAGGGGATGAAGAGTGTCAAAAGACAAGCCTCGGGCATGGTGGAGGGTTCGGAATCTGGATCTGGTTATGGATGCGGTTCGGATATGGATTTTGCTGAAGAAGAGGAAGTTAAGATGGTTTCGGAGAATGAGACTACGAATACATTGCCTGCTTTTAACAAGAACAAGAATCCGAGGAGTATGAAACGGAAAGAGAAGGAAGGCGAGTGCCGGTTCATTGGCGATCCGGTTCCCAAGGAAGAAGCGGTCCAGCGCTGGCCTCACCGCTACCTTTCCAAGGTAACAAGCTTTATATTGTGTATATATTGCCTATATTTATGTGGAAAAAAGTAGCCAAAATGCTTCTTTTTTGCTTTCTTTGGATGTATGTGTGCACAATTATTTTACATGTAAGCTGAAGAGAGAAAAAGTACCTGTCTACATACTTTCTCTCTCTCTTTATTTTATAAGTTAATATTTTGAATTATGATAAATGTCTTTTGTTTATTCATATATTATATGAGGGTGATGGAAGATTATATTTTGTGAACTCAACTTTGTGAAATGAAACTGCTGAATTATTCCAATACTAAAATAGTATATATTTAGGAAAGATCAATACTTCGTGAGTGCACAAGTTAGATAGTCAACTATAACAACTCTCCATGTTAATGGTTGTAAATAAAATGAACATAAAAATTCGAACTAACACATGATACATAATACAGAAGGGGATTGAGGTAAGTGTTTGGCTCATTATTTTAAGACAATTCATTCTGCCTTGTTATCCAATGTTTCTCAACAATTATCTCTCAAGTTACACTGAGAAGTTCTCGTGGTAGCAACTCTACAGTTATGATGTAATCTCTATCTATGAAATGTACATATTATTATGATAATGGAATGTAATTTAGGGAAAAATGCACAATGCTGAAAGTGTAAGGATTATTTTAACTATTAAAAAGTTGTGTTCCAAAAGACATAATTATTATTTTTAAAATGTGCTATTTCATCAGGACACATCTATTTAAGTCTATTTAACATAGAAAACCGTCTCTAGGAACATTTAACCTTTATGCTACATTTGATATTCAACCAAAAAATAGAATTTAACAACCTACGACCTTGGTCACACCAAAATTGGTTTTTGCACTACATTCAAATTTTGACTCAAAATAGGTCCTTCAACAACTTATTAAAAAATTTTTTCAACAATTTCCTACATGGATGAAAATTAACTGAATCAAACCAAACGACGTGGGGCCAAATTTGGAGTAAAATCCACTCCAATGATACCCCAAATATAGTGCAAAATTTGGCCCTTCTTTCCACTTTACAACAAATGTTTAGTCCATCTATATCCCTGTTTTATATTTTAGAATTAATAGTTTTTAATTGATTTATAATTGTTTTAACGTGATGATTACTTTTAATTAACATTTTTTTTAAAATTCTAAATCAATTAATACGTAATAATTATACGTGATTCTTCTTGTGCGTTTAATGTGACTTTTTTAAGGTATGTGTTTGAGCCACATTTTTGTCAAGTAAATGCATTTTTGAATATTGGATTGATGGGAAATGTGTGGTTAAAAAGAGAAGGAAAAGTTTTGGATTTGAGTGTAATATTATTTTATTGAAAAAATGTGTAGTTGAAATTTTGTCAAAACACTATTTAAGAATGCCTTTTTTTTTCCCCCAAAAAATGGGGCTCAAACAAGGGCCTAATTGCAATATTAGGTTTAATGTTTTTTCAATTTACTCATATATGCAATATTTAGTTCATTACATTTTATTTTTAATTTAACGATTTTTGTAATAATAAAATTTGTAATTAAATAAATCAAAGTAAAATTTGGTGTAATACCAACTCCAATAAAAGTTGGTGTAACTTTTACACCAAATTTGGTGTAACCATTCCAGAGGTGTTTGGTGTAAAATTTGTGTAACCATTGGAGATGTTACCCTAAATTTGATGAAAATTACACCAAATTTGGTGTTCCTCATTGGAGATGGTCCAAGAATGTGTTTAAGTCCCATTTTTTTGAAAGAATGGATTATGTAATTGTGATTATTTGTAGAATGTGTGATTAAAAAAGTAGGAAAATTTTTTAGGTTTACTTATAAAATTATAATATTGGAAGAATGTGTTGTTAAAATTGAGTTTTGAGAAAAAAAAATGAGTTTTTGTATAATTGGGCTCAAATAGAGTCTAAATGATTTTGCTTATCTTTCTTGACAGTAATTATTTATACACTTTCCATCACATATATATTTATATGTAATTGTGATTATTATGTATTGTGTGAAATGCATACATGGACATTTACACTTAGAAATATGCCATAGTGGACTAATGCATGCCAATGTTTTGGATACAGACAAAGACCAAACGAGCTGGTGAATCTATTAGTTCGAAAAGGTAATTTTGCAATTCTTTGTACCATTTTTGTATGGTTCAGGCAATACTTAA
This sequence comes from Fraxinus cuspidata, assembly GCA_903798385.1. Lineage (NCBI taxonomy): Eukaryota > Viridiplantae > Streptophyta > Magnoliopsida > Lamiales > Oleaceae > Fraxinus > Fraxinus cuspidata. The sequence goes on along the minus strand of CAIGRP010026032.1, from coordinate 7,515 downwards.
GTTAGTACAAGTGTTTTGATTTGAGGTAGCCTCTAGATATTACGACTTTACTTCATTGGTCTTTTTAGCTTATTTATTTTACGGTGATTTTGATTGGATCAGTACGGATGACTCAGAAGAAATCACCCAGGCTAGATGCCACTTCATCCAAGCGGAAGTGGATGGGATGGTTTTCAATCTTGAAGATGATGCTTATGTGAAGGTGAACCTTACATTAGAGATTAGTGAAAGTATTTTGTTGACCTTTGTGGTCATGTATGCGTCTATCATAACTAAGCATCACTTTTTTAGCCCTTGGCAATGTTTGAAAGGGCTCAATTCGGCATAGGGGAAATTCCCTTTTCTAAATTGAGGCAAATGTGTGAAGACAAACGATTTTAATCTACAATAATATAGGTCGCACTTGGCTTGGCTTTTCAGACTAAGAATCTACTATTAGTAGTATTTGAATAATTTTTCAAAAGTGACTTGTCCGGTTAAAAGAACTTTTAAAGGAATTTGCTTCAATTTAACTTTCTCAGAAAGCTCTTATACAAAAATAAAAATAAAAATAAATAAATAAATAAAAAATAGTAGAAGCTATCCCAAACAAGCCCATCAACTTACTAAAACATGTTCATAATAAACCTAAAATCAATTAAAAAAATCCAAAACAAAACAAATTGATAAGAGTAAAAGTTTAGCTTGCAAGCAAACATAAAGTAGACCTGTAAAGTAACAAATTATAAGTTCTTAAAATAGTAATCTTATGACAAAATTGTAACCTACCAATTAAAAGCAACACATAATTCTTTTATATCATCACTACTAATTGGATCTTGAAGAAAATGTTAACTTTATTTGATTGTCTATCATCCTCGTTGTTAAATTTAATTTCTTGTCATCCTTTGCTGTCATTATCCACTAAAGGCTTAGCCTTGAGGAGTAAGCTTCACAAATGGCACTTGAGGGGTTTAATGAAAGTTTCATGTAAGGCAGAAATCAAGATGCAACACTGAAAATATATTTTCTAAACAATGTCTGTTGGGCAAAGCTTAATGTTGCACCTGTTTCCTTCACTTTTGAGACGTAAATACAACTAAGGAAATGACTTTCAAAATTTCCTTTGGCAGCTTACTTTATTTAAAAATATTCGAGAATAAGTTGTGCTGATAATTTGCCATAGGATCAAATCCTTTAAGAATTCTTGGCAAGTGTTGCAGTACATGTGTAATTTCCATTGAACCACTTTGCTTAAAAATTTAAGCCGATAGAGTGTGGAAAAGGTTGTTTATTTATCCTTAGTCGTAGACAAGCCTCGTCACGTGTCACCAAAGGCTTGACATTACTTAAATTTTATAAATGGGTGGTGACGAGAGTTGAATCAATATATATACTGTGTTTGATTCCATGTTGAATGACTTTATCTACAAGTCTAGGATGGATTTATTTATTTATATTATTTTAAGCTTTTTAGACGAGTCTAAGATTGTCCCGCATTGCATTTTTTTTGGATACACAAGCAATTATTGTTAATCGTCACAAAGGTTTGATAATCTTACTGAAGTAAAGAATTGCAGGTTATCTGCTTCTTTGTTGCACAAACCAAAAGAGATATCCTGATTTAGGGGGTGTTTGATGCACATTATTGAGGGAAGAATGTATTTTAAATAGTGATGTGATAGAAAATATTTGGTTAAAAAATAAGGAAAAGTTTTGGATGTGATGAAAAATATTATTTCATTGAAGAATGTGCGGTTGAAAATGAGTTTTGAAAGAATGTGGATCAAATAGGGTATCAATTGAAGATCTTTCTTTCCACTCAGTGTGTTCTATTTCTTTTAGGTTTTGGTTTGAGCAATGACCGACTATCAACAAATTAAGCCATTTTTCCAATAAACATTTCACAACAATTTGAATACCTATGAATCTCATGGATGCATACTCACTTTACTGTGAGTTTACAACAATAAAGTAAGTACTGTTAAATGCTTTTAATTACCGTAGCATGAATTTATTTATTTTTGTTGAATTCTTGTTTTATCTTCGCTTCTGTATTCTCTTTTGAATTATAAACTAGCATATCTTGGGTTGACACTATTGTACTATAAAACTGGGTCTTCTGAAAGTGGTTGACAATATCTAGGGAATTGTATAATAACGTTTGTCAAATAGATATAACATACAACCTATAACCTTGGCCTAACCAACCATCTGTTTTTTAGGCTGAGGATGGGCAAGATAATTTCATTTGTAAGATAGTCGAGATTTTTGAAGCAGTTGATGGCTCACCTAATTTTACTGCTCAGTGGTATTACAGGGCAAAAGATACGGTAAGATATTGTAGAAAATCTGTAGAAGCTTGCCTGTGAGTTTTGTTATTCACTGCTGATCTGACATTCAGTTCTTTGTTCCTTTTGTCAGGTCATAGGATGTTGTCATAACCTTATTGATGACAAACGCGTATTCTTTTCTGAAATCAAGGATGATAATCCTCTTGATTGCCTTGTGAAAAAACTGAAAATTGTACTTCTACCATTAAAAGTACGCTTATCATAAATGCTACCGACAATTTTTAGTCTTTATTTCCAAATATAACACATCTTACTGATTTTTAGGGGAAATTGGATGTCAAGGAAAGGGTTAGATTGAAGTGTGACTATTACTATGATCAGATGTACTTGCTGCCGTATTGTTCTTTTGTAGGATTAGGAGCTGGTATGTTTTGCCAAGTAAAATAATTCCCTAGATCCAATTTATTTTTGTGGGATTTCATCTTTAGATTTTTGTTGCAATTATTTTTAACGCTGTAATTCTTGTTCTTCAGACAGTACTGCGGCTACCTGTGAATCCGGTTCTACCATTTCCAGTGATGCTGATATTGCTGGAACAGCAAATTGTTGTGATAGTTCTGAAGTAGAAAAGTCTAGAAGTGAGAGAACACTTCTGGACTTGTATGCTGGTTGTGGTGCTATGTCTACTGGGCTTTGCCTTGGTGCCAATAGCTGTGGTGTGAAGCTCGTCACTGTAAGTTTTTTTGCATCTTTTCTCCTCTTTTTAAATTTTCTTGTCTCTTTGATGTGATCTCTCTTTGATATTCAAAAATATATTCCCTTTACATTTTAACATCTTTTCTTGTTATGAACGTAGAAATGGGCTGTTGATATTAACAAATTTGCATGTGAAAGCCTGAAGCTAAATCATCCAGAGACAGAGGTACATCTCATTAAAGACAATATTCCTTCTGTTATGTCATCTTGTTCAGTAATTGCATTTGTGGATGCATAACTTGCTAATTCAGGTGAGAAATGAATCTGCGGAGGATTTCTTATGCCTGCTAAAGGAATGGGATAAACTTTGTGCTTCCTATTTATCAACTACTGAAAGCAATGGCTCAACACAAAAAGAGGATGAAGGTGACAGTGATACTAAAGATGGGAATGATGGAGATGATGGTGAAATCTATGAAGTAGAAGAAATTTTGACAATCTGTTATGGTGATCCAAACGAAATTAAAAAGCCTGCATTGTACTTCAAGGTACCTCTATCGACATTTGGGAAAATTTTTGTTTAGAGAAAATATTCATTAGGAATTTTGTTGACTACTTAATAAAAGCCTAGCATGTTAGAGAGAAGGCAAATTTATTTATTTAAAATATCATATTCAACATGGATGCTCATGTGCAAACCAATTTCATTTTTAATTAAAGGTTTGACAAGTGCATAATTTTAAAAAGGAGTGGCAACAAGATTAGAACTTAAGATCTTTGTATGATCAGTCATCAAGTCAACCCCCCCCTAGAAGTTTAAGCACATGCGAGGGAATATATTTATTTGTTTAACTTTTGACTTGAGTGAAATTATAGTTCATGGAGAGCCGTATTTATTTAAATTTTGACTTGAGCAAAACTTTATGCTTATGTAGTAAACCTTTTCATGCACGGATCCAACTACTAAACTATCATTAGCAAATAAAATTATAGTAAGTTACAAGAATCCTCTTTTTTGACTTTGGTGATTATTGTATCTGAAGATGCCTTCATGTAGTGATATAAAAAGATTTTATTTTTCCCACATAATCAAGTGCTATTTTTTAAGAGTCAATCTTAAATTATATCATCACTGTCAAAGATGCCACTTTTCTATTCTTCTTATTTTGCGATAACTTTTCAATTTTGTGCAGATTCGATGGAAAGGATATGGACCTGATGAAGACACATGGGAGCCATTAGATGGTTTGAGGTTAGGAAATAAAAATTGTGTAAGTGAGCCGATCTTATTATTGAGTATGCTAACGCTAAATGCCAACCTACTAGTGGGTGCGAAGAGAAGCTAAAGGAATTTGTCTCAAGAGGTTACAAATCAAAGATCTTGCCTTTGCCGGTTAGCTTTTGTTGTGCATATCAACATTTATGATTCAATTATGTTTACTTTGAATTAACAGTTGTATGTTATGCCAAGCAGGAGACAGTTGATGTTATATGTGGAGGTCCTCCATGCCAAGGGGTTAGTGGATTCAATCGCTTCAGGAATCGTGAAAACCCTTTAAAGGATGAGAAGAACAAACAGCTTATTGTATTCATGGATATAGTAGCCTTCTTGAAGCCAAGGTTTGTGCTGATGGAAAATGTGGTTGACATAGTTAAGTTTTCTGGTGGCTTCCTTGGAAGATATGCTCTTGGTCGACTCGTTGGCTTGGATTATCAAGCAAGAATGGGAATTATGGCAGCTGGTGCTTATGGGCTCCCGCAATTCCGCTTGCGTGTCTTCATGTGGGCCGCCCTTACAAACGAGGTAATATTGTCTATAGTTGAATAAGGGACAGAAAATGGCTTGACTTTGCCCGTCGAATTGAGGCCGTTTCTTGGTTTGTGAGCTGATTAGGGCTGACTCTTTTTTAGGTTAAAATAATCATAATAGTTAAGAAATAAAAGTTTTACTTTTTCTGCTGGGACCAAAAACAATTAAATGTAGGCTAAGTTAAAATTATATCAACCGTGCTATAGGTATATGAATTCAAATTCTTTTACCAAGCAGAGTACACACAGCAGTGGGTGGGGTGGGCGGTTTTTGCCAAATATTTTAATCACATGGGGCCCACCCTCATGTGAGTGAAATTCAAAATTCTGTATCAATTCTTTTTTTTTCCAGTACTCACAGCATTATTCAAATTATACACACAAAAGTTATTTATGTGCAATTTTTAAAAAATATAAAGAAAATTGAATATAATTAATACTACTATATTGTGTACTACCTAGTTAAATAATTGTAAAATTCCTTAATAAAATAGATCCCATAATATTTCTTTTAAGTATGAAGAAATCATAACTATCATATTTTAAGAATACAATTCCAAAAATATCAAACTTGTAGAATTCTTTCAAAAATCATGTCATGAATTAATATTCGGTTATGTTATATGTACATAATAGTTTACATACACATGATGTGGTGAGATATATTTAAGTCAGAAATATTTCAACCAAATAAAAAATCTTTCTCACTTTCTTTTTGACACCTCATCTGCATGTAAACCATTATGTACAAGTAGCATTATTCATTAATATTATCTTTTCTAAAACTATAAATATATGAATTCGATAAGATAATAACGTGAGTTAGATTAATGATTAGTTAAAGATAAATTGATGATTGTTATCTCTCTACTTATCACGTTCTAAAAAAAAATGAATTTAGATATCTTGCTTCCTAATATTCTAACAAATCCTAAAACAGAAAATAAAATTCCAAACTTCCACGGCGTAATTAATCAAAATAGATGAAGAAATTAGCTCAAATTTTCAACATGATTTCTCCAGAAAAATGTTTACTTGTCCATAGTTTCTCCAGAATAATTGGCCACTACTTTTACATCATTTTTACATGTGTTGATGAAGTACAAAATTAAACAATCTTTTGTAAATAATTATGTTAGGTACAGGCGTTGGCCACAATTTTTTCTCATCTATTTTTGTTCAAATTTTGAGTGTGATCTAATACGTTGTGTGCCAGTGAATTCCAGTCACAAAACTTCGATAATCTATATTTTTAAGTAATTATGTACAATTTAAGAATGTGATCTAAGAAGTGTCTTAGGAAAATTGTCATTTCGTGTAAGAATTGTTGTTACGTTGTGTAACTATGATGAGTTAGATTGTTTGATTATGATCAAAAACAATTGCAATGCATTATGTGACCATGATATACTACTTTTTGTGATTGTGACTTATAATGTTGTGTGTCCGTGACAACCATTTATAAATATGTGACTATTGTTTGGCTTTAAGTCTATTTGAATGTGGGCTAAAACATGTCTCTTTTGGAAATTGACTTCGTGTTAAACCTTTGACCTAATTTCAAGGCTAAAGACTTCATTTAGAGCATGAGAATGAAAACATTGAATCAGATTATTAATAATATAATTTTCTCTTTCTAGATTTTGTGATTTTTTAAATCCATCAAGATGGTAATTAACCTTCAAACTTGAGATACTTACTAAACCTATATTATTATCGTAGCCACCGAAGCACTCAAGGGATTTGATAATATAATTAAAAAAATATCAAAATAAATAATATATAAATTAAGGCCTGACTTTTTAAGAAAATCCTTTATGATCTAATTAATGATCATTATATCTTAAAATCATGATTTTGATTAATTTTTTTAACAATGCTTTTAGATGAGGTTGCTCAACACTGTATTAAAGTAGAAGGTCTTGAGATCAAATATAGTCTATTTCAATTGAAGAAAATTATGAACGAGTTAGACTGCAAAATAGAAAAAATGAATCAAACTTGAATGTCAAGAAGCTTATTGAAGGTTAAATTTATTTAAATAAATAAACAAGTTCATTCTCTAACAACTTTAGCTTTTATTGTTAATGATTTTTGCCTTCAATAGTAGTTGACATCCATTTTACCTTCTGCTGTCTCTTTGTGATTTCTAATTTTTACAAAACAGAAGTTGCCCATGTACCCATTACCTACACATGATGTTGTTACCAGGGGTGGCAGTCCAACAGAATTTGAGGTAACCCACGCCTGTTATTTTCCCTAGTGGAAATGTTGTTGTAAACAATTCCTAATGAATGCAGATGAATGTGGTTGCATATGACGGAAGTAATAATGTTGAACTCGAAAAGAAACTTTTTCTTGGCGATGCCATTTCCGATCTCCCTCCGGTATGTAGAATTCATATTTTGACCGGTCATTTCTTTGTTTATATCACTTTACAACATTTCTTCTCTTTACCTTTTTTACAGGTGGACAATGATGAGCAACGTGATATAATGCGTTATGGTTCAGTGCCTAAAACTGAATTTCAGCGTTTCATTAGATTAAGGACGGATGGTGAGCTGATAGTTTCTTCTAACAACTAATTTTGTTTGTTACATGCACGCATAATGCTTCTACCAAGAAAATCGCTATATAATGTGTAAATTAGATACAATCCACAAATCTTCTATATCATCCCTAATCAGGACCGGTCCTGTGATTTTTGGGGCTCGAGGCGAGATCCATAAATTAGGCC
>CAIGRP010026009.1:0-18142 GCA_903798385.1 Fraxinus cuspidata | reverse complement strand
GAGACTAAAGACTTGCCATGGCTAGTTATATAGTAAATCAGTCCCAAAGAGTGAGGCCATAAAATTTGGCTGAACAAATGCACTAGGCTTATGGATTGTAGGAGATAATGCCTCAAGAATACGGAATAGGGCGGGTTCACCGTCTGGACGGCCATTATCATTCCCGTCTCGTTGGGGATTTTTGGAAGGCAAGGCAGAGCATTGTCCATTGCTAGAACTTAAATCTAGTGCACTTATTTGTAAGAAAATATAGTTTGATTTAGCAAATTTATAAAACGACTATATAGTATATGTGTTTGTTTGTTTTTCGATCTTTACTCTGGTTATTATTACTCTGCTCCGTTACGAATGGATTAGGCCCTAGCTGAGTACTATGAAAATAGAAGTTTAATGCAAAACTTTGCTCGTTCATCTTTGTCACTTGGTCTCATTAATAGTGTAGGACATTTCTTAGTATCGGCAGAATGCTTTGTTTAAGACTATGATGGTGAAGAATTCTAATAACTCAGTACCTTGATACTCCTCTTTAGTGACATTATTGGATTATTATCATCATCTAACGATGGCGGAAAGCATTTGTATTTCGTCTTTCTCAAAATTGCAATTTGAGGTGAGACTTCGTATATTCCTCGAGAATTAATCCAGTATGTGCTTCTACCTCTTGTCATCGTGTCAGCACGTCCAATTCTAAACATGGCTGGTGAGCTAACATTGTTATGGGATAATCATGAAGAAATTACACCAGGGAGACTAAAGACTTGCCATGGCTAGCTATATAGTAAATCAGTCCCAAAGAGTGAGGCCAGTAGAGCCCATCACATTTACCCAGAAGATGCGGTTGGCGTACATTACCCCCACTGTGATGCACTAGTAGTAAGAGCCGTAGTGGCTCGAAATGGACTAAAATGCATGTTGGTAGACAATGAGAGTTCAATCAATATTTTGTTCAATTCTGTTTACGATAAGATGATGGTGGACCATGAACTCATCCCTACAACCTCTCCCTTGTATGGATTCATCGAAAGTAGCATCACTCTAAGAGGAAGAATTACCCTGGCTATTGAAATGGGGACCCCACCCCTGAGAGCACACCACTTCATGGAATTCCTGGTGATTGACCATCGGTCTGCATACCAACTAGTGTTAGGGAGGTCAGCCTTGAAAGAGTTATGGGCTGTCACCTCCATCCATAACTTTGCATGAATCTCCCACTGAATGAGGAATAGCCATCGTTTGAGGTGATCAGATAGGCTCAAGGGAGCGTTACTTCAACTCCTTGAGAAAGGCTGAGCCCCGAGAAGTTAACATGGTGCTCTTTGATGCTGAAATGTCTGGCGCCCCTAAAAAGGGGCAAACCCTACACAATGGGAACATGTTAAGATGGCAGAAACTTTTGTACAAGATCGACCTGAAAAGATAGCCCTGGACAAACTGGATCCTTGAATTATTGAATCTGAATCACAAACCGCTCCAATGGAAGAACTGGAAAGTTTCCCATTGGATCTCCGAGAAACCTCTAAATTTCTACACGTGGGGTAAGATTTGGGATGTGAAGCAAAGGAAGAACTGAAAGACGTCCTCCGCAAGAACTCATACATCTTTGCATGAAAACATGAGGACATGGTCGGAATAGACCCAAGGTTTAGTTTCCACCACTTACGAATTGAACCAAACCAAACCCCATATAGGCAGAAAATAAGAACACTAAATGCGAAGAGATATAATGCTTTAAAGGAAGAAGTGGAGAAAGTGATTAGTAATGGATTCATCAGGGTAGCCACCTCTGAAGTTGATATACAACCCTATGTTGGTGAAGAAACACAATAGTAAGTGAAGAGTGTACATTGACTTCTCTAATCTCAATCAGGCCTGCCCAAAGGACAGTTTTCCACTTCTTCAAATAGATTAGTTGGTAGATTCGACCACTGGACACGAGCTACTAATCTATACGGATGCTTATTCGGGTTATAATTAAATTCCCATGTACCCAAAGGACGAGGACAACACTTCGTTCATCATGAATATGGAGCTATATTGTTATAAAACGATGTCCTTCAGGCTGAAGAACGCTGGAGCTACCTACCAGAGGTTGGTAAACAAGATGTTTGCTAATCGGCTCGGCAAAAAGATGGAAGTCTACGTTGGCGACATTCCTGTAAAGAGCCTCCAAGCAAATGACCATGTGAAGCACTTAAATGAGGCCTTCCAATTTCTAAGGAAATATAGAATGAGGGTAAATCCTCTCAAGTATGCATTTGGTGTAGCATCCGGTAAGTTCCTTGGATATATTTTAAATCATAGAGGAATTGAAGCTTTAATCAAAATGAGATCAACTCAGAAGCTTAAGGAGGTGCAACGACTTACTGGGAGGGTGGCCGTGCTCAACCGCTTCATATCAAAGGCCATAGAGAAGTATATTTCCTTCTTTGAGGTTGATGGAAGAGGTTCCAATGGACTCCAGAGTGTGAGGAGGCCTTCCAAGCACTAAAAAGTTACCTCGGACAAGCTCCCCTCCTATCCAAACCCAAAGTGGGCGAACCTTTGTTGCTTTACCTAGCTGTGTCCAATGATGCTATTAGTTCAGTTCTCATAAGGGAAGAAGAGACGCACCAGTTGCCCATTTACTACATAAGTAAAGCTTTGTTACCGACGATGCACAATACCCAGCCATGGAGAAACTCGCCATTTCTTTGGTCACCTCATCTCGAAAGTTAAGGCCATATTTCCAGGCCCACAACATTCATGTACTGATAAATTTTCCACTAAAGCAAGTCTTCCAGAAGCCAGACGCCTCAGCAAGGCTATTAAAATGGGTCGTCGAGCTTAGTGAGTTCTATATAGATAAACCAAGAACTACGATTAAAGGTTAGGCTCTAGCTGACTTTGTGGTTGAATCTGCTAGGGCTCTTGAAATAGAAAAAAAATGGAATCGGTAGATCCTCCCATTTGGAACCTCTTTGTTGACGGGTCATCGGGAAAAGCTGGCTCAAGAGCACGAGTAGTCTTGGAGAGCCCTAAAGGCCATAAGCTTAACTGTGTAGTAAGGCTTGGGTTCAAAGCATCCATAATGTAGCTGAATATGAAGCACTCCTAGCAGGCCTTCGTTTGGCTAAGGAATTGCAAGTGAAAAGGTTGTCCATCAACATCGACTCACAAGTAGTGGTAAACCAAGTCGATGGCAATTTTGTGGCCAGAGATAAACACATGGCGGCATACTTGAAATTAGTCATGAATTTCCTCCCCAACTTTTGAAAAATTCGAACTGACGCAAGTGCCTTGTTTTGAGAACTCCTACGCCGACGCTCTATTGAAGTTGGCCAACAGTAAGGATTTTGAACTCCTTAATCTCAATTACAAGGGAGGAAAAAGTGATGTGGATTGAATTATCCCATTATGGATGCAACCTGTTGTTGCTTTCATCAAAGAACAGACCATTCCATGCAATGAAGCTGAAGCCCGTCGACTTCGGAGAATGGCTGCCAACTTCATCCTACATGATGATGTATTATACAAGCGATGTTTCTAATCACCCCTCCTCAGGTACACATGAGGTGAAGAAGTGAACTATATCTTAAGTGAAATCCATGAGGGAGTTTGTGGCAACCACTTTGGTGGGCCAGCACTAGCACATAAGGTACTCAAACAAGGATATTCTTGGCTCGAATTGGGAGGGTTTGTATTGCGTTGTGGAAGAAGTTTGACCTGGCACATATAAGATTGAAAACTTGGAAGGAAAAATGATGTCTCATCCTCGGAATATTAAACATTTGAGGAAGTATTATTAGTAGGAAAGTTGTGAAGGCCAATTCTGGTCATGTAAATATTTTTGTTAATGAAATGAACCAATTATCACTTCGTTGTCACTCCTGCAAATAAATGCCCTTATGGGATCACCTCAATCAAGGATGTCCACTTCGATAGAAGAGGTGCGTGACATCCCCACTGGGGGTCGCCTCATCACTCTATCGAAGATGATGCTTTTCGCGCCGAAAAATGCCCTTACCGAGGTACGTGACACCCACACAGGGCAACCTCAATCAAGGATGAACACTTCGTTAGGAGAGGTTTGGGTGCCTCCTCTAGGAGAAGCGGTTCAGCGAAGTGTTTTCATTTTCCATTTGATTCATTTATTTTGGTGGTGTTTACACTTATTCCATTTGCTTAGGCGAAGTGTTCACACTTGGATTCCATTTGATTCATTCATTTTGGTGAAGTGCTTACACTTATTCCATTTGTTTCAATGAAGTGTTTGTACTTTCCATTTGATTCATTCATTTTGGTGAGTTATTTACACTTATTCCATTTGTTTCAGCGAAGTTTTTGTACTTTCCATTTGATTCATTCATCTTGGTGAGGCATTTACACTTATTCCATTTGCTTAGGCGAAGTGTTCACATGGATTCCATTTGATTTATTCATTTTGGTAAGGTGTTTATACTTATTACATTTGCTTTGGCGAAGTGTTTGTATTTGAGTGAAGTACCTCACTTGGATATATCTAATTAGTTCGTTCTAAGTGAGGCTACAACACAAAGAAATTATAGAACAGTTAAAGAAAAAATTTCTTTACAAAATTGATCAGGGCCAAAGCCATTACAAGAAAGAAGAAAAAGAAAAACTATGGATCTATATTTACAATGGCCATAGCTCTCACCTCCTCTTGAGGGGCTTTCTCTTCTACCTTAATGTCAGGCTGGCCTCCAGTAGGATAGTCGAACTCTTTCTTTAAAAAGGCAATGTCCAGCTCTGGATGCACCTCTCTCAAGTGAGACATCATCTGTTGGGCACTCCATGAAGCCCAATAGTTGGTGAAGTCATCATATTGCTTCGTTTGGTCAAAGTTGTCAATGTAGTTCTGAAGAGCCACTTCACCCACTGTCTTCACTTCGGCCTTAAGAGATTCGATCTCCTATTTTTGGGCTACGGTAAACTTCCTGAGTTTGGCCTTGTCCTTGTTGGCCTGCTCCAACGCTTTGGAGGCTATCCGTTGGTGTTCATCGGACTGGTTGACCCTTTTGTCAGAGCTACCAATTTAGAAACATATTCATGAAGCTCATTCTTAAGTTGGTTTATCTAGATCTCAGTAGTGTCTAGCTTCACTTCTACCTCAGTCCTCTTCACCTAGGCCACCTCTGCCTCAATCCTCGCCTTTCTTACCTCCTCTTCCCATTTCTCCGAGGCCCCAACCTTTTGCTCCAATTCTTCATTCCTCTTATGGAGGCCCTGGACTAAATTCTCCACTGGCGTCAATACTTAATGCCCGAGCCACGCAGGTGTTGTTGGCACCAGAAGGTCCTCCACCTCGCAGGAGGTGATGTGATCTTGCCAGTTTCCGGTCCAATACTTGTTATAAACTCGATCGACGGAAGTGGTTTCTAGAGGTAGCATTTCCAATACTGGCTCAGGGAGATCGTTCTCCTTGCTCCTCAAAAAATCAGTTACTTTACTTCGAGGATGAGGGTTGGCAGATTTCTTCAACCTCTTCCGAGCTGGCTCTCCAATTTGAGTAGGTGGGCCGACCATCGCGATTTTTGGTATCGCAATCAGCGGAGCTTCAGAAGGGCTGCATGGTCAACCCGGCTGGGATTGAAGGTGGTGGAGGTCTGGCCACACAGTAGCAGAAGAGGACGCCTTTGATGGGCCTAACTTTTTCGTTTTTACTAGGGAGGCGCCTTCATCCACTTCGTCCTCTTCATTGGGCAATTGGCCCTTGCTCAATTTATTTATTCTTTTGTCCTGCTTCTTGTAAGCAGTTGAACTTGTTTTTAACAACCTTGCCTCAGTTACGCTTCGGTGGATTGTGGCGAAATCAAGGCTTAATGGCTTCTTCTTCAAAAAGTCATCTACAATAAGGAAAAAATGTAAGTATAATCACAAGTGAGTGTCTAATGAACTGAGGGCACAAATAAAGCTCACCTTGAGATGCCATTAGTCCGTGGAGAGTGAAGTGAGTACTTTTATCGATCAACTCGTTGTAGCTCCGATCTTTCAACGGCTGTAGGTAGATGTGGCAGATAATGTCCCACTCTTCCTCAGAGATTTCACATCTCGGTAAAGAGCCTGCAAACAAAGAAAATATTAAGCAAAAAGAAAGGATTCCAAGTAAAATAAGCTAGGAAATGTTACTTATTGTCTAAAGAGTAAGAAGTAGGGATGGTAAGATGAGCCATGGGATCATTCTCCATGGTATCCCATCTAACAGCTGCCCAAAACCACGACCTTCTCCACTTCTTCACCAAAGAGGGCATGTCTACCACAAATGAGGAGTGGGATCCCACATGGGGTCAAGTAGTACCAACCCTTACTCTTTTCACCCCCCCCCCGGCTACACTTTTGGGGAAATAAATAGAATGGAAGACACTAAAGGGCATGTCAACACCCAGGCTGGCCTGACGCTATAGTATCCATGACCCAACCATATGCACCTAGGAGTTCAATTATTTTTGAGTCATAGCCAGCCCATAGGAATGGAGAACAAACCTAAAAATGGATGAAAATGAAGTCTTAGACCCGCTCTCAGTAGGTTATCGCTTATAGGCCTCGGGTAGCACGTCTTCTCGCTAGGGTCAGGAATTATCAATTCTATACCATCCGGGATCCTAAAGACCCATTTACACTTAGTCAAAATTTCTGGGGTAATGTTGGAAAGGTAATCAGAGGCCATCCATTTAATCGAAGTTTCTACTGGAGGGGCTGAAAGTTTCCAGATATTTTCACCCGACCTAATGGCCCTACCTAGTTCATCTAAGGTAACGAATATGGGTTGCCTAACGACAGAACTCTCCACACTTCAACCGTCCTTACTCGTGGACTCATTTACAGACCTCTCAGTGGCCATTTCGAATTTTGAAGGCTTGAAAAATAAGAATGGAGCAAAGAAGTATAAAATGTTACCTAACACGTCAACAGAACAAAAATGTCGCCTGAGTTTCAGGGTCTTGGTCATCGGAGAAAAATGAGAAGAGAGAAAATAAGGAAAATGGGGAGAAATCAGTAGATTTTTGCAAAGTAAAACCAGTGAAATGAGAGGTTTTGGCCTTATATAGGTACTGCCAATTCACCCCATCCGTCATAGCATCACTAATCTCGGCCATTCAAATCTATAGTACATCATCACTGTACAACCCAAAGGTCACATAAGCCAACAATCCTTATGAAGCGGTGTGCTTCACGCCCCTGCCCATAAGCGTCGCCTTGAAAATGTCTAGCCGTTCCCATGATTACCATTTATTATATAGGAGGCGTGCCTTGGAAGCAAGCGACACCCTCATGATTACCTTAGGAAAACGTGAGAACTTCAAATTATTAGCACGAAGCTCTATGTAGTCTAATCAGCGAGGACGTCGCTTCGACAACAACTTTTTCCAAAGTTGCCAACTCTCAATGCTTCGTCCTTCGGCAAAGATTTCACCTCTACAACAACTTTTCTCAAGGTTGCCAACATTCAACGCTCCGTCCTTCAGCAAGGACTTCGCCTTTACAACAACTTTTCTCAAAGTTGCCAATACTCAACGCTTCGTCCTTCAGCAAGGACTTCGCCTCTACAACAAATTTTCTCAAAGTTTCCAACACTCAACTCTTCGTCCTTCAGCAAGGACTTCGCCTCTACAACAAATTTTCTCAAAGTTTCCAACACTCAACTCTTCATCCTTCAGCAAGGACTTCTCCTCTACAATAACTTTTCCAAAGTTGCCAACACTCAACGCTCCGTCCTTCAGCAAGGACTTCGCCTCTACAATAACTTTTCTCAAAGTTGCCAACGCTCAATTCTCTATCCTTCAGTAAGGACTTCACCTCTGCAACAACTTTTTCCAAAATTGCCAACACTCAACGCTTCGTCCCTCAGCAAAGACTTCGCCTCTGTAACCACTTTTCCCAAAGTTGCCAATACTCAACACTTTGTCCATCGGCAGGGACTTCGTATCTGTAACAACTTTTTCCAAAGTTACTCATCCAACGCTTCGTTCTTACGCCAGGACGTTGCTTCTACATTTTCGTCTCTTCTAGAACAACTAACACGGAAACCCCATAAAATGACTTGATATAGCCACATCAATAAAGTTCATGCATTATATAAATATCTATACATGGACTTGAGAAACTGTTGTTATGGGCTTTCAGAAGCCTTCAACCTCACCCATCCAGTGTGTCTGCCACGTGTGCACGGATTGATTTTGTGCTGCCACGTGACAGACGAACTTAATTTGTATTGGACGAACCGAATCCAATACCCCGAAATGAAATGCTCTTGCTCACCTCGTAGACGATCCGAACTCATCCGCCACACACGACGGATGCAAAGGCTCGTACTCCGCATTTGCCACACCCTATACTCACTTCCCTACGCCTGCCAAGATCTTTTTATGAGAAGATCTCCCCAAAATCAAATCCTTCGCCTGGTTGATGGGACGTGTGTCAGACTCCAAACGGTCAACTCACACTAATATGTCAGGAAACATTTAATACCCGCTAGCCTATGGATGGATAGATTGAACACCTATGAAGGGATTATCTGTTCAAGATCCAAAGCTATGTGTCCCTACATGCAACGATTCTCTTCCCCCTTCCTCTTAGTATAAATATTCCCTCATTAAGGTAAATGGGTTCTTTCTCTCTAATTCTTAGCCTAAAAGATAATCCTCAAACCTTGGAGACCACACATTTACACATACACTCAGCCACGTTTCGGTGATCACCTCACCGTCGGACATCACTTTCCGGATTTTGAAATCACTAACTTGATCATCGGAGTGCTTGCGGCCACTTCTACCTCCACCGGGAAAAGCCACGAGTGACTAACGATGTGTTATCGTGCGTACGAAGGAGCCTACATGGTGTTATTCTGTTGACCACGTATCTTGATCATTCTTCGGGGTCAACAGTAAGTACCTAATCAATATGAATGCATGACATCCATAGTTATCTTAGTGATGCTATTCAAAATTCTATACGAATGACAAAATAAAATTGAATTGGGATCAATTCGTAAGACAAAATAAATTAAAGACTCTAATTGGGTTCAACCTAATATGACAAAATAAATCAATTTCGTTTGCACAAATTTCATTTCTCATTTTCAAAATTTATCTTCCATCTTCCTTTCTTCTTGAATTTTCCATGTACTCTATATATACTGATGTAATTTTCTCTTCAACATGAATAAGAAATATTGATTATTTCCCATGAGCATTTGACAACGGTATAATGAAATTTATATACAAAAGACAAGTAAGAAAATAAATATATTATTGGTCTAATATATGTCTAGATAGGCTGAACATTTTTTTCCTCAACCGATTTTAGTCTGTTAACTAATATGTCTAAGGCTTCATTCATCCACAGTTGCTTGCATACCTCTCTAGCTTTAGCCACTGTCATCTGCATATATGAATTATTCATATCAATATATAATAAGACCTCTATACGGTGATACAATCTCGACTTGACCATTTATAAATAAGAATAAACTCCACATTAAAATAAGTTATTTATGTTGCATATTCTTAACAAAACATCAATACATATACTAGTTTATTAAAACCGACATCTATACCTAGGATATGACATGCTTCATTAACTAATTATTAATATGGTGCTTACTTTGCCTAATTACTACTTGCACTACGAATAAACAAGTAAAAAAAAAAGATAATTTTTATAACTGCGTCTCTATTAAGTAATAACCTCTTCATAACAATAAAATTAGTTTGGTCATAATGTAGAGATTTTACTATATATAAAATATGATTTGTAGGTAAGGATTTATGTGAAACGTACCCATTCTCTTAACCGTGCACTTTTTTCCGGCCATAGATCAAGTTGTTCTGTCACTAGTAAAGGGAACATGAGACCTTCGTGATAGAGTTCCCGACTATTGCTCTTGAATAGCCATGTACCTAATTGATTCTGCAGCACAAGTGGACAACAAAAAATCATGTCAAAAATTTGTATTCAAAATAACTCTAAGACACAAATTACAAAAAGTGCCACTATTTTTCTATAACCTTCGGTATGAAAAACAGATCAATATTTGAAAATTATCAGGATAGTGAGTTTGTGTTCTGGTGTCACGTGATTACTAAATTTCATTTTTTTACAACTAGTCATTTAATTGAAATTGATCCATAAATTCAATTTACCAACCTCAACATTGCCAACAACTCCGGCTTCCTCTAATGACTCACGACAAGCAGCTTCTTCAACAGATTCATCAAGTTCCCAACCTCCCTGTTCACACACATTTTTATCTCGACATCAGCACCATTTGTAATCAATATGAAGTGAACACTTTCAGAAAGTAAAAAATGTAAAAATGAAGAAAAAATTCATGAAAAAAAAAAGCTCTTTTCAAGTAAAGGAAGTTTTAATTCTATTTACTCCTACCTCTTTTATATGTGAGGCGAGAAAATATACAATGAATCTCATGTTGGAAAATATGACTTGTGGAGCTAGTTTTGGCATAAATTTGAGTGGACCAAAAGTTAATTCGTGTTTTCTTCGTGAGAACATCGAAATCATATATTTACTTGCCGAATGATAATAAGGTAAACGAGAAATTGGAGTTCAAAGCAAATCATTGAAAGATGTTTGTGTCCGAAGGAAAACTATATAAGTTTGTCCCACATAGAAAAATGAAAAAAAAAATGACTAGATTAAATATGGATACACTGTGAAAGGGGGTAAACTTGTGTAACATAAAGGCTCACTCCACGTGTGTGCAATCATTGATCGAATTAATGCTTTGGACCTTGAACTTATGTGAGCTTTTCCCCTTTACACACATGAAATTCCTATATTTTACACTGTTTTCTGTCTTTTTGTAAAAGTTATAGTGGTAGAGTTCAAGTGCAAATTCAGTTCGCTGGTGTAAAAATTCAGTGCTCAATTTCTACAAATTCTTCCGTTATATTCCGGGAGACAAAACGTTCACATAAACTTCAAGCACTTACGGTGAAGAACAAATCTGTTTCAAGGATACCGTGTTTACGCGGGCCTCGATTTGATAGCTTTTTCCTTCGTGTTCTGTTGTTAATCGCTTGTTATGTTCTTTTTCAGTATATAAAGTCATATTATTCTACAATTTTTCTCATTCCAAAGATTCACATAAATACGTAAACAGTGCCACAATCAGTCCCACCTATAGATTTGAAAAGGGCAGTTACCTTAGGAAACATCATTGCTTGACTTTTTTTAGAACTGATCACAAGAACCTCTAACTCGTCATCTGTGCCTCCATTGTTACCATTCTTATATCTATAGGGAATGCACCTGCAAAATTAACAGTGTTAGAAAATATTATAAATGAAAAAACTATTTTATCAATGCCCGTCATTTTCTTTTGCGGCTCTATTCTCCGTGGATATCCCTTAAAAACAGTTCGATCACGTTTAATAAGCTTGACGGGACAACTAAACATGATTGAAGAAAGGACCGGTGTGTTAAATTTGATTCTTATGCTTTCAAATATATCATACACGAGTAGAACTTTATGACGTCTAGTTTCACATTTTTTTGTTCTTTCATATATTAGGAGATATCGCTTGGAAAAGAAAAAAATTATTCTTGAAAATGTACTCCCAGGTGGGATACTTAAGCGCTAACAAGAAGACTACACAAGTCAGCTCAGTGCCTATAATAATGGGGGTAACAGAAAAACAAAGCCAGAAACTTACCCTACAACAAGTCTTCGACCTCTGTTGTACCTCTGCAAATGCCTCCCTGTGCGAGCAACCAAACTCACCATCTTTCTTTCTTTTGAGTAAAGAGTTGAAGAAAACAAAAGCTTATGGAATCTTTTAGAGTAAATTATGCAAATGAAGGGAATAGTACACGCTGTATGTATAGGAATTGTTTGACAAAGGTTTTAATAAAAATTGATGAAATGTGTAGTTGAAAAAATTGATAAAAAGTCTAAAATTTTATAAAACAGAATATGGATATGCACTATGCGCCAAATATGAACGGATAATAAACGCAGGCAAAAGTGGGCTGTTAGTAAGCAAAAAATGGTGGGCATTGTGTGTAGTATTCTCTCTCTTTCTCATGTCGTATTCCAACATGATTAAATTCTTGTGTGGTACGTTTCCATGAAGTTTCTCAATAGGTTTTTTTCAATATATTACTACTAGCTTGATTTTTTTATTCTAGTGCTTGACATGGATATTCAGGCTTTCTAAAAAAATGTATGCTATTATTTATTCATTATAGTTGGAAGTGTGTATGGAAAGATCTACAATTTCAATTCCTCGCAATAGGCCTATAGCCCCCATAATATTTTTTCTCATTCATGTTATCAAACACGACATGAGAATACTACTCCCAACAATATATAGATTTTCATGGTCTGTTTAGAGGCTCACAAAGAGAGCTAATTAAATAAATAAAAAAATTATGTTTTAACTAATGGTGTTAATGGATCTTAGTGTCACAAATAGATGCTCAATACAATTGGAACTGGTTAGCATTACTCTTCAAATTGGGGTTAAATATGTGAGAGCTCATTAAACTATTGTCTACAAATGTGTCTATTCATTTTACCTTATAGTTTAGATGAATTTGTCCAATATAATACTAAAATAATTAATAGGTAAATATCATGTGCTTAAACCACTTTAAGAGATTTTTATTATTACTGAAATTAATATAATACAAAAGAAAACTGCATACCCTCTCCAAAGACGGGGAGAAGAACACGAAAGCTAAAAAATTACACTTCATGTGATCTAGGCATACTTTTCTTGATCATGCTCATTGTTGTCTCTCTCCTAATTCCCTAAGGAGATCAAATAATTTTATTTGGGTACCCCAAGTTTTCATAGATTCCTCACATTAAAAAGCATCTTCGATAAATTCTCTTGCTCTCGAGAAAGATTTATGAGATGTTGATATCTAATCTCATATTGCTCAAATCATTATATATTAACTGCTAGACCGGATCGGTCTTGTACAGTTGCTCCAATAATGCCACAAAACCCTCATTTTTATTAAATGTATTATTTGATAAATATGATTTACACGTGAATATATGTGTCAAAGAAAACATTAAACGCATAAGTTTTTGTCCTCTGAAATAGTTGATGTTTTTAAAATGAATATATATTCTTTAAAGTACTATAAATTTTCTAGACTTGTCACCAATTTAATTTGACTAGTAACTTTTAAAATTTTGATAAAGCTATTTTAATTTATTAAATTTAAATTTAAAATTGTGATAAATAGTGTTGGGTCACTCAAATCTAACCAAGACTCGGACTAATCTTAAAGATCATTTATCAAGATTCAGTTCTTATGTAACGAATAAAGAGGTTGGGATATCTAAATTCTGATTGAGTCTAGGTAAAGACCTAAAAACTCTACCTAGAATTTGATGTGTTTTAACTATAAAATATAGCTGATAAAAAGTACAGTACACGATTTTAATAATTCTTTAAGCTATTTAAATCTAATTAATTTTTCATTTAATTTTCTTATGATTCTCTGTCTCAAAATTTTGAAAGCCCAAAATATCTACATCCATTTGAAAGATCTTGAAAAATAGATAACATAATAGCAGCATTTTTCATTGAAATCATGTGCTAAATCTAACACTTCACTTTGTTTTCAACCATGTGATCTCTACTGAGTTGAACTTTTAAGACGTGTTTCATGACAAAAACAAAAGATGCCACCATTTTTGGTTCCTACCATGAAAGCAGAGTGTGAAATTTGACTCCAAATTTAGTCACTATGCGATTTCACAAATATATAAAATATTTATTAACACTCAACAAAATGATCAAGTCACTCAAATCACCCGACTTTCGATGTGCAAAGTGAGTTAGGTTGATCCAGGCTTACTAACATAGCTAATTCCCAACTCAATTTTTGTCCTTCTGAGAAAAAAAAAATTCATAATTGACGCTTACAAGACACTGAGTCATAACATAACCCATCGTTTGAGTCTCTCTAAGCAAGTCTTCTCGAGGCATGACTATCTTAGAACATGTCCTAAGCCACCGAGGGGAGGGCACAGTCGATCCATCCAAATATCCACTTCCACTTGTAGATCAAAAGAATATCGAAGAAAATCTTCCTCAATGTGAGCAATATTACAACGAAAAAAATTGTACTTCACAAGTTAAATTTTCAAATAAAAAGTTTAAGCTGAAATAATTGTTACTTTAGCTCCAATTTCTACGGTTTGATAATATTCCAATAAAAACTCAATTATTAATAGTTTCATTTGATCATTCAAAACTTAACTTTTGTGAAATTTCATCGAAAAGTGACAGTTTTAGAATTCTTCCAGCATCTGCGTATTTTGTAAACAAATCTCTCCTTATTTTCAACTTTAATGTCTTCTACTTTACATAAATAATGGTTAATGGTGCTTTATTAAGGTACCCACGTTGAATATAAGAGTTATCCTATAATCGACCCACTTACTTTAAAGAACGGAAAATTCAAAAAAATAATTACTTGCCAAGAAAGTGTCCTAATCCCTCCAACTTTTGAAATGGTCGAACTCACGTGCAGTGGAAAATCTCCCATCGCCAGTTTTGTCATCGTTGTCATTTTTTCCGTCCAAAATATTTGATTATATTTCAATATCTCATAATCGAATGCCCCAAATTCTTAGAGATGGCAAAAAAACCCGATACCTTCGGGCCTCGCCCCAAACAAGGAGAAGATTACCCGCTTAATCGGGTACTCGGGCGGGTAACTTTGCCCCGGGGTGGGACGGGTGCCCCACCCCGTTTAATATTCTTTTAAATTTTTTTTTTTAGAATTCAATTCTTTAAATGGAATTCAATACTTTAAATGAAAATTTTCACGAAATTTTATTAGTTCTAACAGAAAATGACAATTAAAATGATCTAAAAATATATGAAAAAAATAAATGTTTTAGTTTATCAAATATATTTGGATAATTTAACTTTTAAAGATAAGTAAAGACTAAAAAATATATTATTATCTTAGTCTAATGAAAGGGGACAATAAATGAATTATCAAAAACTTGAAAAAAAAAATTAAACGGGGCAAGGATCTCGCCTCACCCCGCCTTATACGAGTAATGGGACAGGAATTGCTTGGCAGGGCGGGAGATGTTGTCCCCAGCACGTCCCACCCCATTGCCATCCCTACAAATTCTTGAGTCACTCTCGTCATGGATATAAGAAAACATGTGCTAGCAAACAGGCATTAATCGATTGCCTCAATTTTGTCTATTTCTAGTTGGATCCTCCAAATGTACCCAATACAAATGACATCGTTGGTATACTCATCCATGCTAAATATACATGTTACAATTTTTGGTACATGTTCACTAACCTAATATTGTAATATTTATACCAACGTTGTTCAATCACCTGTTTATTGTTAAAACGTTAATCATGTTCACTTTAATATGTTAAAACATAACTTAAAAACTTTAGTTTTCTTAAGTTTTTTATATTTACTTCTATTTATGGATAAAATCCCACCTTAGTTTTTTATAAAAAACTTTAGTTTTCTTAAGTTTTTTATATTTACTTCTATTTATGGATAAAATCCCACCTTAGTTTTTTATAAACATAATAACTAACATTTAGGGTTTGTAATATTTCTCTTAATAAAGTTGAACTTCTAAGATAAAAACCCTAATACTTAATATGGTTTTGGAGCTCCTTAAATTCTAGCAAACAATTTATCCTTTTAAAGCTTGGATTTCAAAATTCATATTATCGGTAGTTAAAATGAAACCCCAGGCTATAAAAAAATATATTTAATACGTTATACCAAACAACTACAGCGCAATAATTTAAATCTAGAAATTTTGGTTAAGCATGCCTGCGCAATATATGAACACTCAATTGGTTATAAACTTTTCTTTACTTGTTCTGATTTTGCTTTATTATTAATTTTTTATATCTTATCCTTGGTACATTGAATGCTGACAATAGCAGAAAGAGACGTGATTGGAATTAACTATCGGAGCATCTCAAAATTGAAATTTTCACATTCAACCATAACGATATTATTATTCATTCCAAGAAGTTAACAAAATGGAGAATGGTAGGCCTCTTTTTTTTTTTTTTCTTTTTTTTTTTTAACTTGGTAAATCTGAAGGAATAGGAACAATATTATTGATATTAATCCTTATTTTAGAAAGTGACGTTGGTAGTTCAACCGTGAAATATACGAGTATGTTTTCACAATTGGATAAGATTGATTTGAATTGAAAAAAAAAAAAAATTTCTTGTTTTTCTTCCTTAATATATTTCACTTGAGACTTATTTCAGATGTGACGAAATAGAGAGGCTAGTTTTAGTAATATATATTATTATTATTTTTTTTTTTTTTTTGGTGTAAAAAAAAAGGAGAGAGATTTTCGTAGAGGCTGATTTTGAAGTGAATAAGTTGTATTGATAATTTTCGAGCCTCACGTCCCTCAAATAAGACAACTTTTGAATTTAAAGGCATATTAGGCCCCTAATTGGTGGCCAAAAAAATTTAAAAATATAGTTTTGAATAGTATATTTTGGAGAATGTATACTTAAAAATGATGGAAAAATTATGGTTACATGTAGAATATTATTGTTAGACTATGGCTGAAAATGATCATGTAGGAAAAATTAAATTAAATTAAAAGTCATCAAATATGGACCTAGTATCATGCTTATATAAACTAGTTCTAAAATTCTTGTACAAATTTATTCTAATGAAGATTTAAATTGACTATGCTAAAGAGGAACTTCATAATTCTAAATGGATAAAGTGGGAAAAGATGTGGAAATGAAATTATCTTTGATGATTTGTGTTATAATTTGGGATGCCGAAGATTTGATCACCAACGAGTTTTCGGGCTCAATTTTATCCCAAACAATCGACACCACCACAAGAAATCAATCCAAAATATCACTTATAACTTCACCAACTCCGGTTGCTTTTGATACCCACCAAACCACACACAAAAGGAAGGTATTATGGCAATCACACAAATTGGGAATAACCAGAGAGAAGGGAACCAAGAAAAACGACAGCACGAGATAAAAGACTGAACGCAACCAAGGTTATCACTCAAAAGGGTTTGCACTTTACGCTATCAAGGAGAAAACCATATATGTAATGGCTAGGTTAATTTTAGGTTAGAAAATGGGCCAAGCTCAATGTGGCCCATAGGTATTTAATGAGTGGGCTAAATACAAAAGCTGTCCACGGAGCTATGGGTTGAGACACGAGCAACTCTAAAATAAATTAGGATACTACAAGTGGTTCATACTGGTTATAGGTGCGGGTTATTCCAATCGATGTGTAAATGTTTCTTTTAAGCATTTGGTCAATACCGACTGAGTAATATAAACTAACAGCATTGTTCGAGGAGGTCGTTTGACAACAATTTGTCTAACAAACATCCATCTTCATATCAAATGACCTACTTGCAAGGAAAACATTATCACTAATTAGTAACAATTTGAAAATGAAAACTGATAAAAATGAAAACTAGTTACCTCCACCAATATTTAGAAGATCCTTGCAACTTCTAAACTTTATCAATAGCAACACTTTAGTGCTCATGTTTGAGAGCTTATATTTTATATGCATTTTTTCAAGTCTTACCACTTCTTGTGATACAATATTTCTAATGAAATGTAGTCTAACATCATTGTGTTTGATACGTTCATGAAAACGAGATCTTTGCATATATGTATAGAAGACTATAGAAGATTGACTATCTGAATATAGTACTACATAATCATTCAAAATACAAAGTTCATGAAGCAAAGCTCTAAGCCACAAAACCTCCTTGAGTGCTTTAGTCGTAGCAATATATTCAAATTTTGTCGTGGATGGTGCAACTATGTGTTGTAACTGTAATTTCCAACTAATGCGAGAATTAGATAAAGTAAACACTAGGAAGAAGTAGATTTTCTATTATCCATATCCTTCGCATAGTCCGCATCTACAAAACCCTTCAACTTCACACCCTATTTATTAACACCGAACTTTAGACATACATCACTAGTCTCCTTTAAATACCTTAACATCCATTTTAAGGTTTCTCAATGCTCAGGGCCTAGATTAGACATGTACCTACCAAGAGTACTAATAGCAAAGGGTAAATCCAGTCTAGTGCAAACCATCAAATACATAATAGATCTAATCACATTGGAGTATGGAATCC